>APFE031732965.1:16702-38984 GCA_000404065.3 Pinus taeda
GATTATTTGTTATATAATTTTATGCTGGATTCTGGTGCATCACACAACCTTATGCCTAAGGTAATTATGGACCAACTGCAGTTACAGGTCACACGTTCTTATCATGACCTTTACACATTCGATTCCAAGAAAGTACCTTGCTTAGGATTGATTAAAGACCTAGTTGTCACCTTAGCTCAAATTCCTATTAAAAGTATAGTCTTAGACATTGTTGTCACTGAAATCCAACCCAAATTTGGCATGCTTCTTTTTAGATCATGTCGTGCCAACTTGGAGGATCTCTATAGATGGACATGTCTTATGCACCTATTCCATTTTTTGGTGGTGAAAAATTAAGGTTATATAGGGAAGTTAGATTCCTTCACACTGTTTATAGATATGATCAAGCAAGGAATTCCCCTATTTATGTTGTTGATCAAGAATTCAGATGTTTTCAAATATCCAAACAAAATGCATTAAACTCTCAACTTGCTATTGAAATATTGTTTCCAAACCAGAAATTGAAAAATCAGATATTTGGAAACTTTACTTTGATGGTTCTTGCTCAAAGAATGGAGCAGGAACATGAATTGTTTCGATATCACCAAATAAAGAGAATATTACTCAGTCATGTAAACTAGAATTTAAAGTAACTAATAACGTGGCTGAGTATGAAGATTTTCTTCTTGGTCTTCAGATGGCTAAATATTTAAAGGTGAGAAACTTGGTTGTGTTTTCATATTATGAATTTATTGTAAAACAAGTTAGAAACCTTTGTCAAACCAAACACCCAAGACTAAGAGCCTATAGGAATGAAGTTTGGGATGTCATTGAACAATTTTTCTTTGGTTTTAACATTACTGCAATTCCTAGAGATCGAAACATGCATGATGATTCACTTGTTGTTTTAGCCATCTCTTTTAAAACTCTTCAGCTAGCACTGTTAGAATATCAGACCCAAGTTAAATATAGACCATCAATACATGACAATTTAAAATATTGGAAGATTTTTGAAGATGATGAGTAGCTAAAATCATTTCTACAAGTCATTGAAGAATTTTCAAACATGCAGATTGAGGAAGATCAGAAAGAGGTCCATGAAATAATTCATCAAAATTCTGATAAACCATTTGAGTAAAAAATTCTTGATCATGAAATCATACAACTTTCTAATAATTTTATTCCTAAAGGATTGATTCCATTAGAGAAGATTTTTTATGATAATGACGTGTTTAAGAAACTTATGTTTAAAACACCTGATGAAGAAATTGAACAGTGTAATATTGGGACAACAGATGATGTTAGAAATATCAAGCTATCATCAACCATAACTTTGGATGTAAAATCTAAATATTTGGATCTTCTTAAAAATTATAAAGATGTGTTTTCCTATTCTTACAGTGAAGTAAAAACCTATGACACAGCCTTGATTGAACATAGAATTCCCTTAAAAAACCCTTTCACCAAAAATTAAGAAGAATTAATCCCATATTACTGCCAACTATTGAGAAAGAACTTAAGAAGCTACTTGATGCTCACATTATTCTACCTCAGGTATTCAAATTGGGTAGCTAACTTAGTTCCAGTCCGAAAGAAAAATGGTGAGATTATGCTGTGTGTATATTTTCAGAATCTGAATAAATCATCCCTAAAAGATAATTATCCACTACCCAAAATGGATCATTTTCTTCAAAACGTTTCAAGATCTAGTAGGATATCTATGCTTAATGGTTTTTCAGATTATAACCAAATCATGGTGAGCAAATCTGATCAAGATAAAACTGCATTCATCACTCCTTGGAGTACATTTATGTATGCTCGGATGCCATTTGGATTGACCAATGTTGGGGCCACTTTTCAAACAGCCATGGACCTAGCATTTATGGGTAAAACTTTTGAATTCGCTGTTATATATTTAAATGATTTAACTATCTTTTCTAATTCTCATGAAAATCATCTAAAGCACTTGAGCAAGGTTTTTGACAGATGCAGGAAATCTCGTATCTCCCTTAATCCTAAGAAATCCTTATTTGTTGTCAAGGAAGGGAAATTACTAGGGCATATAATCTCCAAGGATGGAGTTATAATTGACCCAAAAGAGTCTCAACCATTCAAACATTGTCTACCAAGAAATAAGAAGGAAATACAGACTTTCCTTGGAAGAATTAATTTCCTTAGAAGGTTTATTCCTAATTATGAAGAGATAGTAAAGGATATAACTGACATGCTTAAGAAAAATAATGAAGTAAAATGGACAGTTTCTGCTAGTTTTGATTTTGACCAAATAAAAAATTCCATCTCTGAAGCCCCTACATTAGCTAGTCTTGATTATTCTCTACCTTTCAGCATATTCTCTTTTGCATCCGAAACCACTTTAGCTGTTGTAATCCTACAGAAAAACATTAATGGTGATGATCATCCCATAGAATTATTTTCCAAAGTCATGAGGGATGTTGAACTTAGATATGATATCATGGAGAAACAAGCCTATGGATTCATTCAAGCTCTCAAGGCTTTCAGAACTTATGTGCTACATTCACACATTACTGCATACGTCCCTAATCATGTTGTAAAAACCAGTTTAACTTAGCCAGACATTGATGGGAAAAGGGGGAGATGGATTGCCAAAATCCTTGAATTTGACCTTGACATCAAAACCACAAATCTTGTGAAGGGCCAAGGTTTAGCCAAACTATTGGCTGAATCTAATTGCAAAGTACTGGGAATTAATTTGGTTGCTGAAATGTCACCTAGGAAGAATCCACAAGAACCTGCCTTCATATTAAAGGAGAATCCACAAGAACCTCCTTCTCATATAGAAGGAGAGAATCCACAAGAACCTCTTCCTTTAGACCAGAATATTCTTGTTCATATAGATCAGAAATATCTTCTTTCTGATTGGTATTATGATATTGTTCAATTCTTCAGAGATTTTCAATGTCCAGCTACTATTAGTTTGAAACAATGCAAAGATTTAAAGCTGAAATCAATTAAATACTGCATCATTAATGTAAACCTATATTGGAAAGATCCTTTAAACATCCTTCTCCTATGTCTAACTAAAAATGAAACAGAAGGAATAATAGAGCAGTTCCATGTAGGGTTTTGTGGTGGACATTATGCTTGGAGAGCAACAACCTACAAGATTTTGAAGGTAGGTTTTTATTGGCCTTCAATTTTCAAAGAAGTTGCAGCAAGGGTAAGAAGTTGTGTGCCATGCCAAATTTTGCAAGAAAATGAAAGATGTCATCACTTCCTTTAGTTCCAATGTCAGTTCTAGATCCTTTCCTACAATGGGGGTTAGACTTCATTGGGGAAATTCATCCTACATCAAGCAACCAACATAGATGGATTTTAACTGCTATTGATTACTTTACCAAGTGGGTAGAAGCCATAACTGTAAAGAATGCTACTGATACTATTGTAATTAAGTTTCTTAAGGAAATTATTTTATCAAGGTTTGGATGTCCTCAGAAAATTGTAACAGCTAATGCAGTAGCTTTCAACAGTATAAAAAATGATTGAATTTTGTCAAAAATTTTCAATTTTATTGCATCATTCTTCACCATACTATCCACAAGGTAATGGGTTGGAAAAATATTCCAACAAGAGCTTAGTCAAGGTTATAAATAAGACTCTTGAAGATCACAAAAGGAGCTGGAACACAGATTTGATCCATGCTATTTTGGCAAACAAAGTTTTTCCTAAAAGGTCAACATGCAAGTCTCCTTTTCAATTGGTTTATGGTAAGGAAGTTGTTTTTCCCACTCATTTAGCTTTACCTGTAATGAATTTTTTTGAGGAATCTTATGAGGAAAAAGATGATTTTTCAAGGAGAATTAATCAAATCATTGAGCTAAATGAAAACAGAGATGAAATTCAGTATCAGCTGAAGAAGTACCAAAACAAGATGAAGGAGATTTTTGACAGAAAGGCAAAAGGAAATAAATTTTAGAAATGGTGATCTTGTGCTCAGATGGGATTCAAGGAGAGAAGACAAAGACAAGCATAAAAATTTTGACAATCTCTGGTTTGGTCCATTCAACATTGCAGAAGTGAAAGAAAACAACACATTTGTATTGTAGAATCTAGAAGGAGAGTATTCCTCATTGCCAGTCAATTGTAAATACTTGAAACACTACATTCAGTATTAGTTTTTCATTTCAGTCACCATATGTAAATATTCGGAGAGATTATTTTCAAATATGCAAGTGAGTGTCTTTTGCAGCAAAGACTCCATAGCCCAAGGTGAAGGCATTTGGATCTACTTGTTCTCTGCATCTCATAGGGGGAAGCATTCCCTAGATAGAGCCGATGTTGTAACATATCTAGTTTTGATAAGTTAGTATATTAGATATATAAATTTTGAAAATGTTATGGTAGGTTATGGATGCAAAAGAAATAAAAATTTGTTTAAAAAATGTTAGGAAAAATTGATTATGATAGGCATCCGTATGACTAAAATGTCAGGTGTTAGTTTCTTTAAGTAAAGAAGGAAGAATAAAATTTTAGGAAAGATAAAGGAAAAAGGAAAAAGGCTTCATTTAAAAGTTTTGGAATGCATAAGGTTGCTAGCTCAAATGCACCATCATCATGTTGATCCTATGTTGCATGTGCAAAAGAATTTATCGAAGGAGGTCATGTTCCCATTCTTACACTAAAATCCCCTCCTTACATTATAATCCCCTACATATTCGTTTCCCTAATTCACTCCTTAATTACACACTCCGCTCATACTTTTTATCCTAAGTCTTAATTCCCAATACTTCATTCCCGACACATTATATTTCATTCCCTAACTCCCTACCATATAAATTTCCTAAGTTATATTCCTGACACATTATCATTTTACCCCATATATCCCGATTCATGTAAACATTGGATTAAAAGTTTTAATGTGATTTCAGGCTCCACCATTAAATGCTAGCTATCTTCCTACTTATCCCCGGCCGTTAATTTTGATCCAGTGCTTATTACATGATTTCAGACCCCCTCCATCGCCCGACCTTTATCAACAAGGGGGGTTACGGAATGAGTTGTATTACTATACCACCTGCCCGCTACGTGTCACCATCGTAGGATTTCAGACCCCCCTCCATCAAAACCATAAACAACCTTACCCCCTTCGAAAGTTGTTTCCTCAAAACAACTTATCATTGACTACTGATTACTTCGCCATCCTGCAGCCGCCACGTAGCTTGTCGTTGACGAACTAAATCACCTCCCTCCATATTCCTGTTATCCATTTATTTTAATCGCCTGTTAACCCCGCGCCATCAATGGTTAAAATACTTTGTTATAAACTCATTTCAAACCCTCCGCGAACTTCCTGTTTTCATTCCATAGTCTACAGAGCTCGAATTACTGTCAATCTTCGATCGTAGGTATTCCATTGATTCTTAAAGCACCACCGCTTGTCCGAGCGACGTTTAAGTTTATATATACACTTCCCATCTTCATATATTGGTCAAAGAACCTCCTTTCCATTATAAACCCCTGTTCTTCTATTTATAATTTAAAATCCACTGTCAAATTACTATGAGTATGCCTCCTAAACAGAAGAAAACACAGGAAGATGTTAACCCTGTCATTTTCCCCTCTATTGACATTCACCATACGCCTTTATCCAATAGAGACTATATGATTCACAAAACCAATTTTGATATTGATCTTTTTGAATTATATTGTTGGCTAGAAGATAAATATGTCGACAAAACTGATGACCTTCAACTATGGAAATCAAACCTTCCCTATTACATATTTCCTCTCACCTTCAGTGCTCTAGATTTTATCAGAAGATGTCAAGCTTCTTACCTCCTAGATTAGAGAGCCATTGTCAATCCTCACGACCAAATTCTATTTACTATAACCCCTGAATCCATTGACCAGATGATGCAAGCCCCAATTGTCAAAGATACCACTCCATTTTCTCATGAGGCCTTAGTTGAATTATATCAAAAACTGGATTTTACCAAGAGAACTGAAACCCTTGAGTTATTCCTTTCAAAAGATGCCCCCACGCATAAAAAGAATCCTCCCTATCCTTCATCCATTTTTCCAGAAAGATCCAAGCAAGTTATCACTTTGATTTGTTACTTACTTGGCTATTACTCTGATGAATGGGTCAATGATGCCATTATTGGATTCCTATCAATATTTTCTAATGATGCCCACCATTATGTTTAATTTCAGTCAGTTTTTAGCAGAGTCCATCCACTAGCAGTTTGTGAGCTTTGATACTCAAGAGGTTTTTAAATATACTTCTGTTCTAATCTACATGTTCATATACTTCCAAGGAGATCATCTAAATATGTCATTGTATAAGTTAGATGATAAAGGAGAACAATAGTCAGTAATATTTTGGACTCCCATGGTCAGGAATGAGCAAAATGAATATTCATTTAAACAATTCATAGACATGTTTGTTCATCCTGCCATGAATCTTTTGAGTGGCAACACTGAGATCAGAATAAGTGAAGAAATTCAGAAAATTTTGTAGCTTACACAATAGAAACAGACTGGAGATTGGTATCTCTATGAGAACTACACTAATATTAGAGTTTTTGGTTGTGAACTACCACATTTTAAGTTGCCTAAATACCTCCCAATGAGGATTTTTGCACTTGAATATATCAGACAGATGATAAACATGGACCAGATTCACTTTACATCTGCCAAAAAGAAATCACAATTCAGAATAAAGGCACAGGTTGGTCAGTTTATTTGTAATAGAAGGGCAACAGGAGAAGAAGCAGGGAAGATATTGAAAACCATGAAATTTGATTTGAGTTTTACTTGGTCTTATGACCCATTAGGAATCATTTCTAAGTTAAGGGTAGACACCAAATCTACACCTCACTTTCATAAAACAAGGCTAGAGATTGAACAATACAAAATCAAATAGAGTGGCTACAAAATACTCTACAGGAATTAGAAGATCAACAAGTGTCTACTTCTGCAGTGCATACACCTTCCCTGCAAGAAAAGAAGACAACAAAGAGAAATAGAGAGGAAGTGTCTCCCATGTAAAATGACATCATCAGCTCATGTTTTAAACTTATGTATAGGAAAAAGGCAAGACCCAACAAAGATTTAGAACAACAACAACCTAACACTTCAAAGGAAATTCCTGAAACTACATTAGGAGAAGAGAAATCAATAGATCCTCTTGATACTTCAGCACCTTCTCAAAAAAAGTAGTTGCATATCACACATAATGAAGCATCTTCATCAAGCGAGCCTGAGAAAATCACAATGGACATCTACAAAGAAATCAATCTAAAGAATGAAGCTTTAAAAATCAATATCTATAATCAATTATGGAAGCAAACATCTAGCACACAGAGTAGATTGTTAACTGCCTTTGATTCAGAGAAAGGAAGAATGCACATGGAATTTCTCCAAGCTCAAGTACCTCAGCCTAAAGGAGAGGAAGATTAAAAGAAAGACACTCTTATGTTTGATATTAAGGATGTGCATTTAATTGATAAAATGGAAATGTACAAACAGTCAGGAAAGATGATATTTTCCTCTGCTACTAATACTGCCATGTCATTATCTAGATTGCAGGCCACATTTTCCACCATTCAATCACAACTCGACATGGAGAATATTTCTTCTCATGCTAAAGACTCTAGGATTAAAACACTAGAAGACCTGGCAATAAGATTGGGTTATGACCCTACAAATGTTAAAATTGTAGAGGAATTAATAAAAAGAAGAATGCAAACATTGCTACATTAAGGAAACAACTCAAACTTGTAGCAACTGAAGATCCTTTGGCTAAGGAAATGAATGAGACAAAGAACCAGAAGGAAGATATGATGAAGCTCATTATTGATCAAAATTCACAAATAAGACAGATGGAAATTGAAGTAGAAAGACTCATTAAAAAAGCCAAGAAATCAGTTGTTCCTCTACAAGCACTTCCAATTGTTGCTAGTCCTTCAACTATACCTACCACAGTCACTAAAGGAGATGCTATAGAACTGGCCCAAGAAGTTCAGAATATGACACTTCAATCCGAAGAAATCCAAAAGTTGGCGAAAAAAGTGAAGCAGCTCGAAGACATTAAAAGCAGGTCTGACACCAATCATTCAGTAGAACTCTAGAGAGCCCAAACTCAGATTGAGAATTGGAAGAAGTCAACAAATGAAAATTCCATTGGCACTCCCCTTGCTCATGTTAAAGAAATCATTTGGGATAACATCATCAATGAAATGAAAGAAATTTGGCCCTACATCCAAATTCCGTTTAAACAAAAAGAACTGATAGAAAAAGCCAACAAAGCTATTTGTAAAATAAATGATCAGTTAGGAACAATGCCTGCAATAGCAAACATAATCATTAGAGTTATGAATTCGAAGGATAAATATGAGCTGGAAGAATTGGGAGTAGAAGTCAAAACTAAAACAATCCTTGAAGTAAAAAAGGTTCTTACTAAGAAGAACTTGGTAACATAGCTAAAAGAAAAATGCCACACTCTGGAATTTGGCATTAACAGGTTTCTGTCAATAATTGATGAATTGATTAATAAAGGACTGCCTTCTAGTTTTGTGTTGAATGACAAGCTGATGGATAGAAAAGATTATATTCAAAGACTGCAGGAAAAGATGAGAACCTCCATTGCTGCATCATCTTCAATCAAAGGATCAATCACTGAGAGAGCTTTGTATGAAGCAGTTAAAAATATTTGTTCGATTCAAAATGAGATTCAACATGTTTTTCTAGTAAAACCTACCTTTACTAAACATGCTGAGGTAGATGAAATCTACCGAAAGGCTACAAAGGTAACATTTCCAAATTCAGAATGTTGGGAGAAATTGAAAGAATATCAAAACGAATAAAGCATCCCAACATATTATTGCAGCACCTCTAGCACATCACTCCAGCACAATAGTCAGTTGCCAGTGTATCCAACAAAAGAGGTGACTCAGCAATAGATTTCAGCAGAACAGGGCCAGAATGCAGATGCATTCTTCCTAGATCGAATCCTTCAATTCTGTTTTAGTTTTGGATATTTTAGCACGCTTAGTCAATGACGCATTAATTGTAAAACTCTTTTTTTATTTATAAATACCTCATTCTAATAAAGATTTAGGGGTCGCACCTTTGAATTAGTTCTTGAATAGAATTGTACTAAGCTAGAGGTTTTTGAATGTCAATAAAGGATTCTAAGTTATCTGCACATGGCTTGTCTTCTAGTGAGTTCTTCTTTGTATTTATCATAATTGTTTTATTCATATAATTTATCTTATAGACAGTTATACAATTAAAAACCTTAATTGATTATCAATTTCGTTTTTAATTCTCTATAAATTGTAATTTAATTAAGAGACTAAGTTACAGAGCTGTTTGCTTCTACTATTTCCTCTTGAAAGTTAAATTGCATTAGGTTTCTATTATAATTTAGCTATATTATGTTGATCATTAAAACATAGTTTTAATGATTTCCTCTTGTGAATGATTAAGTATTCTGTCTGAGTATATGATCATTTACATTTCCTTTTTCTTTTAAAATCCATCACACATAAAATTTAAACTACTATGTGCAAATAAAAAAACAACCCTTCATTTATATTTAAGATAATTCTAAGTTTTAGAAACCCCTGTTTTAATTAACTGTTCTTTGGTCATCTACAAAATCAAAAACCCCAAAATATTTTAGATGCCTTGTCATAACCAGAAAAAGCCAAGCAAATTACCACTCTGATTTCTTACTTGGCTATTGCTCTGATGAATGGGTCAATGATGGGGAGGATTCTTCTTAGGCATGGGGGCATCTTTTGAAAGGAATAACTCCAAGGTTTCAGTTCTCTTGGTAAACTCTGGTTTTTGATATAATTCAACTAAGGCTTCATGAGAAAATGGAGTGGTATCTTTGACAGTTTGGGCTTGCATCATTTGGTCAATGGATTCAGGGGTTATAGTAAACAAAATTTGGCCCCGAGGATTGACAATGGCTCTCTAATCTGGGAGGTAAGAAGCTTGACATCTTTTGATAAAATCTCGAGCACTGAAGGTGAGAGGAAGGATGTAATAGGGAAGGTTTGATTTCCATAGTTGAAGTTCATTGGTTTGGTCGACATATTTATCTTCTAGTCAACATTATAATTCAAAAAGATCAATATCACAATTGGTTTCATGGATCATATAGTCTCTATCGGCTAAAGGCATATGGTGAATGTCAATAGAGGGAAAAATGAGAGGGTTAACATCTTCCTATGTTTTCTTCTATTTAGGACACGTACTGACAATAATTTGATAGTGTATTTTAAATTATAAATAGAAGAACAGGGGTTTATAATGGAAAGGAGGTTCTCTGACCAATATATGAAGATGGGAAGTGTATATGTAAATTTGAACGCTGCTCATACAAGCGGTGGTGCTTTAAGAATCAATGGAATACATACGACCAAAGATTGACGTTAATTCGAGCTTTGTAGATTGTGGAATGAAAACAGGAAGTTTGCGGAGGGTTTGAAATGAGTTTATAAAAAAATATTTTAACCGTTTATGGCACGGGGTTAATGGGTAATTGAAATGAATGGATAATGGGAATATAGAGGGAGGTGATTTAATTCTTCAATGGTAGGCTACGTGGCAACGACGGGATGGTAGAGTAATCAACAGTCAATGGTAAGTTGTTTTGAGGAAACAACTGTCGGAGGGGGGCGAGGTTGTTTATGGTTTCGATAGAGGGGGGTCTGAAATCCTGCGATGGTGACACGTAGCGGGTGGGTGGTATGGTAATACAACTCATTCCCCCCGCCCTTGCTGATAAAGGTCAGACGGTGGAGGGGGTCTGAAATCATATAAGAAGCACTGGATTAAAATTAATGGTCGGGGATAAGTAGGTAAATAGCTATTGTTTAATGGTGGGGCCCGAAATCACGTTAAAAATTTTAATCCAATATTTACATGAATCGGGATATATGGATTAAAATCATAATGTGTCGAGAATATAACTTAGGAGAGTTATATGGTAGGGAGGTAGGGAATGAAATATAATGTGTCGAGAATGAAATATTGGGAACTAAGACTTAGGATGAAAAGTATGAGGGGAGTGTGTAATGAAGGAGTGAATTAGGGAAATGAATATGTAGGGGATTATAATGTAAGGAGGGGATTTTTAGTGTAAGAATGGAAACATGACCTCCTTCGATAAATTATTTTGCACATGCAACATAGGATTAACATGATGATGGTGTATTTGAGCTAGCAACCTTATGCATTCCAAAAATTTTAAATGAACCTTTTTTCCTTTTTCTTTTAGCTTCCCTAACATTTTATTCTGCCTTCTTTGTTTAAAGCAACTAACACCTAACATTTTATCGATATGGATGCCTATCATAGTCATTTTTTCCTAACATTTTTTAAACAAATTTTTATTTCTTTTGCATCCATATCCTACCTTAACATTTTCAAAATTTATATATCTAATATACTAACTTATCAAAAATAGATATGTTACAACACCTCCACTTTTTCCACTCGGAATGCATCAATATGGATGAAAAACAATATAATGATCCAATTTGAATCACTTGGCTATTACTTGTAGGATAGAATAAAATCCCACTGGCACATTCTTGCAGTTGTTAAGGATAATCAATCCAAAACTTCCAAGATTTAATTAACTCCAAAATCCAATCAAATATCTATGCAAGCCTATATAATGGAACCTCCAATTGACCACCTTGAGTTTTAAGACCAGTTCCTTGGCATTCATGACCGAAAATTGAAGCACTTGTGTTGGTAGCACTCTTGCTTCCATTTATTTGTTTCACACCACAAATTCTATTGCCTTTTGCTTCCATCCCTTATAGTATCCAAATGAGCTTGAAGTTGAAAATTGCTTAAAGAATAGGTGATATTGATTATAAGCATAGAAATTCAAGGATTGGACACTCTTAAATGTTTTAGATGGTATATTAAATACTTTTTCCAGTTGCCAATGAACTATGAACATCATGGCCTATGCAATTCAATAACCAACCCCTCCTTCCTTGGAAATATCAATTTCAAAATCTAAATGACCAAAGTCAAAATGGACCTTAACTATCATTAAGAAAATATGGAAAGATACTCTAGGATTCATCATTTGGGATATTTGGAAAGAAAGAAACTATTCTTTTTTATTAAAACCTACTTAATGCTGGAAAACATTGGGAAGGAACTTACAGAGCAATCAAAGAGAATCTAAAATCCCAAATATGAGAGAAGATTGGGAAAACAAAACATCTCAAGGATTGAGAATTTTGAAGGCTTGGAAGGTCAAATAATTAGGAAAGATATTCCTCCCACTAAAGGAGAGCTAATAAGGGACCCCTAAATATTATCTAGACGACAACCAAGGATGAGCGGTCAAAACTAAATTTCAGCACAACAACATGAGGAAACCTTGAATTGGCAAGATTGAGTAGAGTCCCTAAAGAAAGAAAGTAAAATATTTAATACGTTTCATAGATTCATTGGGAAAGATATGGACCATTAGGTTGAAAATGAAGCTCTTAAAGAATGAATAAAGTTGTGTCAGATATGGAATAATATCTGTTGAAGTAAAGGGGACATAAAACTACTAATTTACATCCTTAAGGGTGATGCTTTGAGTAGTTAATGGTTTATTAGGAGCAAGAAGGATTGGATTAAACCAACTACAATTTGAATGAATATAATCTTCAATGATGCCAGGAGAAGCACTAGCAAGATAGTTGACTCAACAACCAGGGTAGATGGTGCCTTATCTGTCCCAATCCTTCTTACCTTTGAAGAGGTATGAGCACCTGAAGATGGGGAATATGAATAGAATGGTTGATCCAATTTCAAATGCTTGATATGAACAATGCTGCTTCTGTCATCACCCATGGAAATTACTAAATGTAAAGAAACTGACTTTTCATAGAAATGTTCTGCCATTTTAAAAGAGTGGGGCACTTTTAAATGTTCCACACCTTTAACAATTATTTTGAACCTTGTGATAATGTTCAATATTTCCATACGGTCCTCCTTCAAATGATGAATATTTAACGAAAATTCCCTCGGCAAGCACTCTAGCATGATAAAACAGAGTCTCTCACCTTGAAAACTCATAAGTAATTTGGCACATCAACCTAATACATTTTACACATATAGGCGTGTAAGCCTCAATGGAACCTAGCTCATCATCGTATTTCACGTGCACCAACTCATCAACCTAAGTATTACATGTACATTTACAATACCATTCTAGGTTCCAGTCAAAGATATTAGATTACCCTCCCCCTTATTTTAATATTGTCCTTAATGCACTATGTGCCATGTAACATCCAAATCCTTCAACTTGAACCTCTGTTTCCTTCCAAGGACTAATTGCATGCCTTTGTTCTTTGATTGTTCCTAAATAATGATCAAGAAAAAAAAAATGTTATAATATTGATCACGAATAATTCACATTATCTTCAAAAGTGTTCAACTTCAAAATGTAGTAAATACTCGGAAATAAATTTTACATTAAAAATAAATACTCTATATGTTTGTATTATGCTTGATTCGTGCACCAGAAGGTGTGCGCTAGGTAAAAGGTGATTTAAACTTAATGCTTCTTTCCATGCATATTGGCATGCCCTTTCCGCTATTTTATAATGCCATAGACACTTCTACCTACCTATGAAGCCATCTTAGAATAAAGATTCTCCTTTGACATTTGAGTTGACTCACCAGTAATCACTCTCATTGACATGGCTAGAACCCCACACTGCTATTCCATTAGCTGGGATATTTGAGCCTTGGTATCTTTGAGAATATCAATTTGTTGAATCGATTGTGCATCAATTACTTTTTCTCCCACTTAAATCTCTGAGTAACAATGAAGTGGTTGTTGATGCATGTTCTAAAAGCTTCTTAATGACATTAGTTGTTTTTTCTTTTGCCACAACCTCCAAAAATTTGTCAAACAAACAAAATTGATCAACATAACACTTGTTTCAAGGTAGGTTTCCCATCAGCAACAAAAAAGAACATTGTAAATGAGGGCACAAACATAATAAAATCAAGCAATGGATGAACATCTATATTTGCATCTAGTACATCCATATTTGTTGACCCACTTCTTAGTGCTTTGTAAGTTGCAACTTAAATATGTGACCGAATGTGAGTGGAATTATTGAGGTAATATTCCTGGAGAGCTGCTCCACAACAAAAATAATATTTGTACTCGATTGGATTTTCATAATTTAGATCCATCCAGACATAATGTTCATCTTTGACACAACAATAATGCAACTCCCAAAACAGTCAAGGTGCTTGACGTAATATTATGATAGTACCTTAGTGGATTAAAAATAATATTTCCAGCATAAGAAATAGACACAAAATGCATCACCGCATGAAATGCATCATTTTTCATCTACATCTTTTTTCATCCAAGTCATCATAAATGAGCTCTTGTTGATTAAGATGTGGAAATCATTGCTACAACTAGTAACTTTTAAAGATTGAGAATCCAAACTTGAGACCTGCCATGAAGGAAAGTTTTGGCCAATGCATTTCTTTAGACCGTTAAAATATGTACTTTTGTAGCCCATATTTTATCAGTTGGAATGTCCTTTGAAGTACATACATTTCAAAAGGTTCATGTGCATTTGAGGGAGACTTGGCAGTTGCAACACCTTCACACTCTAGATTACCAACTACTTTCTATTTTTTTTTGGAACTAAGGGAAATAAAAAGTCTACCATCATTCATATCAATTCCTGCTATGCTACAGGTATACCCATTTTAAGGCATGGACAATCACCAAAGTTGATTCCTAACAAAATTTGCATCCATTCCACTGAATCTTCAAGCATTTGGAACCTTGAAAAGAGTTGAGAATTCATAGGCTTATAAGCATTTGGAACCTTGAAAATATTTGAGCATTCATAGGCTTATAGGTAGATTTTGATGGTTAGGATTCCTAAAAGTGCAGTTCCTCTTAATGAGAGATGGTTTTTTTCCCCTTCATGGACCTTACTAAGTCATCTAATTTAAGGTTTCCAAAATAACATCAGAATCTTCCCAAGGAATAGCGTTCTCCACAAGAATATCTGGAGCTTAATACTTTTTTCATAAAATTTGTTGAGGAATGTATATTTACCAGCAAATCATCAAAATAAAATCTGAACTAAATTTACTTGAGGAACTGATTATTCATTTAGATACTCTACCATAAGAAATACTTAGCACTCCACCTATATATATTTCTATGACCTTTGTTCAAAAGGTGCAACCAATCAATACCCAATAACTTGTGTGATTAATACCCTTATTGGAAAGCTCTTCAAAAAACGTTTTCCTAATAAATGATGTAGAATAATTCTCCACCTCTAATTCAATGATGGACATGCTTTACCGACCTGATGTCTAACTAACCATTGATGAGTTTACAATAGTTGCAAATGTATATGAAAAATACCCAGGATTGTATTCATTACAACTAGAATAAGACTAACATGGAAAACTTCAAACAGTGTATTTCTTATGATAAACTGATTAACAATCTTTTAACGGAACAATAGTGGAAAACAATCATGTTTACCACCTATCTTCCTTACTTGGTAGCATCATACTATCCTTTAGGGAAGATGTTGATATAAATGATCTCTACCTTGAGCAACTTTGTAAATCGATTTAATGCCTCAACTTTCTTTGCAAAACATAGTTTCTTCTATGTAGATCAAGGAATAAATGAACTCCTTAGAATGTAAACAATCCAAACAACAAAGATATCTCAATGACTAGACCTTCAAGATACTGAAATGTGATCTTTTGAATGTTTTAAATGTAGAGTTCTTGCATGTTTCTCTAGTTTTCACGGATCCTTTGTTACCGTTACTCTTGGAAACATGACCTTTAGCCTCTATTTAATAGCCTTTGCATAACCTCCATTTCCACGAGCTCCCCCATATAAATTATGTGACATACTCTTCTTTGGCAGACCTCAAATTTTGTTGATATTTCTTTGTGAATTTTATTGTTGAAATCGAGCTTGAAGAAAATTAAGATCTTCTTGAAGTATAAAAATTGCAACAAAAAAATTGATTTTTCCTGGTGATCTGTAAATTGTCGTGGATATTCTAGAAGATGGTTTGCCACAACAGATCTAATAATAATATATTAAAAATTTTGAATTTCTACACTATTACAGTTTTATTAAACTTTGACATATGCAAATTTAACCATAATTAGTGCATGCATGCGAATGGAAATTATGTTGAAAAGTAGAGAATGAAAAAATAAGGACACACACACACACACATAAGACACAAGATATGCTCTGGGAAACCCTTTCAGGAAAAAATCCAACTGGAAGGTGAGGTTGCTTCACTCTCTTTTTCTGTCTAGAAATATGGCTGCAAGTACAAAAAGGTAATGCATGTGGCCTGTGGGATGCTATAGTGCACAAATCCTCTCTATGTTCTCTACCTCTTATCTCTCCTCGCTATCTTTGTTCAACTATGGAACAATATGCTATTGAAAGAATGGAATGCCTCTTCCTCCTAGTGGCCTGGTTATAACACAACCTGACAACCTACTAGTGGTTAGGTTTGACTACATCAACTCTTAACTAGGGTTACAAAATAGACTTTTCTAGAGTATTTTACATCAAAAAACGTGGCTAGCCCCTTTTCCATGAATAATGGGGGTTGACACGGTATCCTCCCGAACTATAGAAGTGAAAATAGGAAGGTCAACTTCTAAGTGGCATAACTTTTGCATACAGATTCTAATTGACGTGCTTCTTGCACTGTTAGAAATATCTTTGCATGTAGAATAGCTTGAAAGATGTAGAGCTAAAACAAATAATTTTTACCCCAAAAAATGTTCTTTGATGCCTCAAAACGCTCCCAGAATGAGTCAGACCCTATTTTACCAAACTGTGTCTCACTGGTAGTAACAGTCTCATGAGATGATTCCTCCACTTTTTCCACTCTAAATGCATCGAGATGGATGTCAAACAATATAATGATCCAATCTGGATCACCTGGCTCTTATTTGTAGGATAGAATAAATTCCCTCTAGCACATTCTTGCAGTTGTTAAGGATAATCAATCCACAACTTCCAAGATTTAATTAACTCCACAATCCAGTCGAATACTTGTGCAAGCCTATATAATGGAACCTCCAATTGACCACCTTGAGTTTTAAGACTAGTTCCTTGGCATTCATGATCGAAAATTGAAGCACATTTGTTGTCAGTGCTCTTGCTTCCATTGATTTGTTTCACGCCACAAATTCTATTGCCTTTTGCTTCCATACCTTATAGCATCCAAATGAGCTTGAAGTTGAAAATTGCCTAAAGCATAGGCAATATTGATTATAAGCACAAGAATTCAAGGATTGGACACTCTTAAATGTTTTATATTATATATTAAATAAATTGTCTAGTTGCCAAAAAACTATGAACATCATGGCCTATGCAATTTAATAACCAACCCCTACTTCCTTGGAAATATCAATTGCAAAAACTAAATGACCAAGGTCAATGAACCTCAACTATCATTAAGAAAATATGGAATGTTAGACTAGGATTCATCATTTGGGATCTCTGGAAAGCAAGAAACCATTCTTTTTTATTAAAAGCTACTTGATGCTAGAAAAATTTGGAAAGGAACTTACAGAGCAATAAAAGAGAATCTAAAATCCCAAATATGAGAGAAGATTGGGGAAACCAAACATCTCAAGGGTTGAGAATTTTGAAGGCTCAATAATTAGGAAACATATTCCTCCCACTAAAGGAGAGATAATAAGGGACTCCTATATATTATCTAGATGACAACCAAGGATGAGTGGTCAAAACTAAATTTCGGCACAACAACACAAGGGAACCTTGTATTGGCAAGATTGGGCCGAGTCCTTGAAGAAAGAAGGTAAAATATTTTATATGTTTCATAGATTCATTGGGAAAGGCATGGACCATTAGGTTGAAAATGAAGCTCTTAAAGAATGAATAAAGTTGTGTCAAATATGGAATAATATCTGTTGAGGTAAAGAGGACAGAAAACTACTAATTGACATCCTTAAAGGTGATGCTTTGAGTAGTTAATTGTTTATTAGGAGCAAGAAGGACTGGATTAAACCAATCAGAATTTGAATGAATATAATCTTCAGCCACGCCAGGAGAAGAACCAACAAGATAGTTAACCCAACAGCCAGTACAAGTGGTGCCTTATCTGTTCCAATCCTTCTTACCTTTGAAGAGGTATAAGCACCCGAAGATGGGGAATATGAATAGAATGGTTGATCCAATTTCAAATGCTTGATCGGAACGATGTTGCTTCTGCCATCACCCATGGAAATTACTCAATGTAAAGATACTGACTTTTCATAGAAATGTTCTTCCATTTTGAATAAGTGGGGCACTTTTAAATGCTCCACACCTTTAACAATGCTTTTGAAACTTGTGTTAATGTTCAATATTTTCACACTGTCCTCCTCCAAATGATGAATATTTAACAAAATTTCCCTCGGCAAGCACTCTAACGCAATCATAGAACCCCTGTTTTCTTCTGCAATTGAAGAACATGTCCACATCTTGACCTATAATGCACTTGTTAGAGAATTAACTCTTAAATTATATGTTCCATCCTAGTCTAGGAGTTTTAGGAGTGATACAAAATACCCCTAATATAAATCATGAGCTAACTCTGCACTCATTGATGGTCACTTAAAATATTAAATTTGGAAATGATAGCTTGTGAACACCACAACATCAAAATTGTGTGTGAATAAGTAAATATGAGACTATAATAAGCCGCAACAAATCTGGAGATTTTTCTCTCTAGAGTAGAAATCCCCTACCTATGAAGTCATCGCTACTCTATCGATTTCAATATAGGAAAACTTCATAAATGGATAAAAACCATCAACCAACTTTTGACCACTCTTTGAAGCTTTTCTACATTTTATATAGTCCCTTTCTTGCACTATAAGCTTCATAGATCCTTGTCCTCCATGGATTCTTCGTTAGTGCACACTGATATGGCATAAGTGGCACAATTTCCTTATGATTCCTCTTTGGTTTGTTCCAACTCCATTCCCATTGTGAGATTAGAATCTCAAGACTTTTGTATGATTTTGTAGCACATAGCCGTGAAGCAAGTAACCTGTGGATTAGTGGACATCGATCAAGAAATCCTATGCAAGGAAGCCATAGGAAGCCTATCACCTATCACAATGCTGAGCCTTGGGTGTGGTGAAGTAAGGTATATGCAACATGCAAGTTTATGGAAAATCCCCCATTTTCATCGTCAACCCTTTTAGAAATTTCGTCAAACAGCTGGTGTGTGATATCAATACTCCTACATTGTGCATGCATCTCCATAAGTGAGTAACATAATGGTAGCTGCGTTAGGAATCACACTTGTCAATTGCATCTCATGAAAGACAACCAAGGCCTCGTTGGTAAGTCCAACTTGGTCATACCAAAAGATCATCGCACACCTTGATATCCCATCTCTTATGGGCATTCCATCAAACGGTCTATCTGCAATATCTATAAACCCATATTTGTCATACATATCAATCAGGAAATTCCCCAAAAATGTATTAAACTCAAATTCCCTTCCAATTATATAGTTGTGGACAGGCTTGCCTTGTGGCCAAGCACTAGAGTGCACACATGCCTTATCGTTGCATTTTTTGATACAATAAAAAAATCTCCTCCAAGAACCTAGTGTTGGCATGCTTTTTGATCATGGCATTCAATAACGAAATATATGGTTTCTGTAATTTATCAAAAAAATATAAAAAAAAAAAGATCATGCAATTTCCATGGTGTCGTAAGTAGCATATAGAGTCATGAGTTTTGTGAGTAAAAGTACATTCTGGTCGAGTTCACTTATAAGCATGTGGGAACAAATTTGAGGTTGTTGTGTACCTGTGAGAGTTAACAAAGAGTTTCTTGCACATAATTCTCCCTGCATAGAGTTTATTAGCAATTTCTTCATGATATTCTCTTTGCTCTTATGACATTAACAAAAGATAAATGGTGAAAGAAGGGCATCTAAATCCATTTGAGTTAAAGGAGAAAAAGATGACAACAAGGATGTTTGCATGCATTATATACTTGTTATTTCTCCAAACTCATCATATATTCATCTATACAATTATGAATGAGGTGTTGCAGTGCCTCTAAATCATCATACATGGCTTGCTCATGTTGAATTTCAAGAACCCCTACAAGTGAATGAAAAATAGCAAGAAGTTTATCTACACACAAGCTCTGGTCAAGTTCATGAACATTTCCATGTCATGTTATAGTACGTGGGCCATCTCCTAATTTTTAGTTGTCAAACACCACCCAACAAAACCAACCCAATACATTTGCCAATCCTAATGCAAGAAGTTCTAATTGATACATAGTGCATGGCACTCATGACGTGACTGATGAAAAAAGGTTGGCATGACTGCAACAACATTTGGAAATGTGGCAGAAACTTTGAGCATACTTTTCTTTTGAAAGAAAAGGTTCAATAACCTTAATCAAATTAAGAATGCACAACTCCCATGGCTCCATTAACATCATTAGAATCAACATGTCTGCAATTTTTCACTTTGGTGCTTGGTCTCTACCTTGCTTCTAGCATATGTAGGTCTATAGTTGAAACCATACATTTTTTAGATATTTTTCGAACAACTGGTTTGAATTTTCAATATTTTTCACCTATGCTCTATCTTTGGCCTATGTAAGCTCAATGTTATGGCCTGGGCTCTAGTACCACTTGTAACACCCCATAATGGCCCAACTGAGGTGATGCCACTACCTTTAGCACTTATACTATGAATATAATACATATACATAACATGACAAAATAATAAAGTATTTTGCTAGAAAATACGTAAAACATGCAGAAAACATGCTTCAAGCACTTATCTGTGAAAATTGGCCAACTAATTGTAGGACTTTCATATATCAACTAGCCATAGACCACACTATTCCAACTCTCTCTACAGTTAATCACGTTCGATTTGGTGTCATGACACTATTTAAAAACAAATACTTGAGCCAAATAACAATCAAGTACCGAATATAATAGGGACAAGGTATCAAACCTGACAACCTCCAACCAACAGACTCACATCCCCCATTAGCCCCACACCCAAGTAGGGCACCCCCTTCTTTGCACTCATAGCCCCTTAGTCTGTGCCACTACCTCTAAGTTTACTAACTTAGTTGGCTAAGGGTTTCTAGAGCACTATGGCTCTAGGAGTTCCGGCTGTCATCAAGGGTCTTCAGGTACCCTCAAGACTCTCACATAGGGATACCTATCCCTACCGATCCATGTCCAATTGAATACAAAAACCACCTTTTTATAAGCATGGTACCCTTTACTTTTATATTTTTAATGATATATTTAAATATTATAATATATCAAAACACTTTCCCAGTCGTGGAGTTCTAGCCCCCCACATTCTTTTCATCGCTCAATCTACAACGATGATGTTATTGTGTTAATCCTAATACATTTACATATATGTCTACTAGGCTCACCGACCATTTACCAGATAAGCTCTCCGGCCTAATCACACATGCACTTTGGCCTTTAAAATTTATTAGTATTCTGGCCCACTAACCTAACACATTTGGCACTTATAAACACACAATTCTTAATGGAACCTATCTCACCAACCTATTTCACTTGCATTGACTCACATACATGTACATTTACAAGACCATTTGAGATTCCAATTAGAAATATTGCAATATTAAACCTTAATCAGCTATATAGTCCATAAACATAAATGATATTGATAAGCCATGCACATTAATTTCATCAAATCAAACCTAGTGTGATATCCCACGTAGAAATTAAATCATGGTATCTAAATCTTCCCTTTATTCATCATACCATATACTGCAAATACCACACAATGCAAATACAAATTTCCTTTTTAATCAGTAATTGTTTTTCTTTTCAAATTGTACCATCTTTACCCATAGTTGTAACCGATATAAATATGATAAACCATGATACACCATTTGTTTAAATCAAATAAACCTGTTTTTATTAAAGTAGTCTCATACTCCCCTTAATTTATTATTAAAAGAAATATTTATTTCCTTGCATTAAATAGTCCATGACTATTTTTCATGATGTTCACTTTATGTATAGTTTCCATAGCATATTTTTGAAGTTCGTCAAGGTAATCCAATTGGGAAAATATTAAGCACCATGCACTAAGACAATAATTAACTCACTGTGTTTATATCTTGTTCCTTTGATGAGAATAAAGTAATGTTCAATGGACACGATGGAAAAGTAGCAAGCTAATCATTGGCTTA
>APFE031732967.1:2672-12955 GCA_000404065.3 Pinus taeda
TCTATTCTATGTTACTGCATCTGTTAACTGATAATATGGTTGATAATGTTCTAATGCACTCATTGAAGATCAATTAATTTAATCATAAGAAGTTGTGGAAGTAGCATATATGAATCCGATTATGGAAATGAAAAGGTTTTATTAATGTGATAATACTGATTCACCCCCCCTCTCAGTATTATTTCCAACAATTGGTATGAGAGCAGGTCCTTTAATAGAAGCTTGATCGCTTGAAGGAGATCCGTGGAACAATGGGAAAGAAGCTTAAGAAGAAAGCATCTAAGAAAAGAAGTCATCTAAGAAGAACTATGACAGTGGGAGAATCGATTGGGGATTAGGCATAAGAAGCTCTTCAGATTCAGAATCAGATTCAGAATCATTATCAGGTATGAATGTGTTATCCTCTGATGTTCCACCTATATTTCCTTGTGAAATAGAGGGAAGTGATAGTGAAACTACTGAACTTGCTCTTATGGGTGAACAAGAAAGATATCAAATAGAGGCAGAATTTAAAAAGCTGACGGAAAAAATTAGAGATCAACAAGATCTATTGAACAAAAGGGAATGTGAATTCAAAGAAGAAGCTACCAAACTAAAGGCCCAACTAGAAGAAGGAAACAAGGTAAGAAAACTACTCAAGGACAAGGAAGACCAATCTCAAAAGTTGTAGCACGAAGTGACATCATTAAGAAAAGAAGTCAACGAAAGAAGCACAACCATCAAGAAACTCAAAGAAATATCCAGCTACTATGAAAATCTTGAAGCTACAATCCTCTCACTAAAGGGAGATCTTGAAAAATCAAGGAAGCAGAATGAAGATCTACATCAAGTAATTGAAAAACAAGACACTGAAGTCATCAGCCTAAAATCCCAGCTGGAATGTGCCTTCCGAGTTCAGCAAATGCAACAGGATCTGAATGAAGAAAAAGAAAAGGAGATTCTCAAACTAAGGGAACAAATGGAAGAAGGAAGAAAATCTGAAGAAGATTTGAAAAGGCAATCTCTTGAAAAGGAAGAACAGCTTCAGGTTGAGGTAAATATCTTGAAAGGTAAAATAGAAGAAAAGGATAAGCTTTTACGATTTCAAGATAGCTCTAAAGTATTGGATGATATTCTTAGTAGTCAAAGGTCTCCTGCTATAAAGACTGGTCTTGGTTTTCATGAATCGGTTGAAGGTGAATCTAGTTCACAAGGTGAAGCAAGGAAATCTAAAGAGAAATCTAAAGTGATCAATGAAGAAATGAAAGATCCATATCATCATCAACCAAGGAAAGAGATTCCTCAAAGAAAATCCTTTACGCCTCATATGAATAATGTTGAATGTTATGTATGTCATAATCTTGGACATGTTGCAGCTAGATGTAGAAGAAGAAGGGTTCAAGATCATTATGCAGAAAGGTCATCTCAATCAAGGTACTTTTATGGATATTGCTTTGTTTGCAATATGTTTGGTCACAAAGCTACTGATTGTTACAGGAAGAATATGAAACATGTAAGATGTTATACATGTAACAAACTTGGACATATAGCTAAGGAATGCAGGAACAAAGTGTGGGCACCATATCAAAAGGAGAAAATGACATCATCACGCTTGAAGATATGGAAGAAAAAGGAAGTACAGTCAGAGAAAGGTAGCACAGCACAACGTACAGACATACCAGAATCAGAGGGAGCTGAAAGTACTAAACTTCAGTGTCCTGAATCTCATATACAAACTCCATAAAGGGAAATGGCGTATATACGCGAGTTGGATATTGCACAATCGCGTATATGATTGTTTGAAGAAAGGCAGTAGGAAAGATGAAATAGATCTATGAAGTATGATTTCTTGAGCACAAGATCGGATCTGGAAATCTAGCTGTCAGTAGCACAAAGGAGGACTGTTATTCGGCCCTAATTAGATGTACGCAGGTGATACACATTGAAAGTGCGGGCGTACGCAGAAGAGTATAAGATCCGGTGCGGAGCTATGCAAGCGAAGGCACAGTCCCTGTACGGAGATACACGTCTTAGCAAAAGAACACATGCGGAAGTACGCAGAGTAACTGAAGAATAGGTGCGTAGCAAGATCGGAGGTACGCGGCGCGATAGGAGGATACCCTGCGGACTTACATAGAAGTACGCGGCACGATGGAATAAAAGGTGCGTGAGGTACGTGGCCTACTGATGGCACAGGTGCGTGGGTACACACTGTAGTTGAAGACTATCTGCGTATGTACACAGTACAGAAGAAGGATCTCTGCGGGTGTGCACAGGGGAGCAGAAGATGAAGTGTGTGGCTATGCAGGACAGATGAAGAAAAACGGCGTACCTATCTTAAGGCATTTATTGGCTGACTCTTCTTATTGATATGCATGATCAGATCTGTCAGATGGCACAGGTTCAGGGGGAGCACATGTTCTTAATGCATTGTTGGCATTATGGTCCTTGATGACAATGCTCATGATTCATCTTGCTATGGTCATGAGTTATTCACATGATCAGATTGGTGGTTAATTCTCTAATGGTGTTTGCATGGAGTTTTTATTGTTCTTGGCACTTATCGATAAGGATTGTCGGTTGATACAGGGATGATTATTCAAAGTTTCATTGTTGAAGACATAATGATGATGAGTTCTTACCTATATGATGATAGGTTGTTTCGTGCATATTTTGATTGATGCAGATCTTCCCTGTTGATGATACTTGGTCCATGCAGATCTGGATGGCTATGGTGTTTTCTCACATATGATAGAATGATTCTATATTCTATGCAAAAGGATGAGTTGATGAGGACATACATTGATGATTCATCTAGTTGTTGTTGACAGATACTATGAAGCAGATCATATAGTGTTGTTGTTGATATTTATCTTCTTGGTCCTTTCTCATGATTTAATAGTGTCTCTCTATTGTAGTAATCTCTTCAGGTCATGTAACGACCTATGTTGGTTTCCCCGCTATGCCTGGGATGAATGATGTTATCATATGTAAACTTTTGGTGTATCACCATTATGATGGGTGATGGATGTATGTATTGAGTCTTTTGGTGATAGGAAGGTCATTTATGATATATAGAGTCATGTTCTTCTTGTAGAACATCTTTTGCAGACCTTTCTTACAGTCAGGGGGAGCTTGAGCATGAACAACACTATATAGCAGAGCAGACATCTCAGCTTGTTCTCAGAAAGAAGCATTATCAGATTAGAGCACCATGGCATATACAAAGGGGGAGTTCACTCAAGAGTCTTCAACAGATCTGGTTTATAGTCAAAGAGAGCATGTTCTTAGGGGGAGCATAACCCTTTGCCCTTGATGTCAAAGGGGGAGAATGATTCGGTGTTGTTGCCATCAAGTCCAAAGGGGGAGATTGTTGGCATTATGATGCATGTGTTGTACTTGATGGCAACCCTCTCATAGAAGATCATCTCACTTGTATACATTCAGAAGATATATCAGATGTGATAGAGTGCATGGGTTACCGGACAGCAAAAGGGATCAGATGACAGTTCACAAGTAAGCTTTGCCATCAAGTCCAAAGGGGGAGATTGTTGGCATTATGGCTAAAGTGTTGTCCTTGATGGCAACCCATTCAGGTGATGGATCACAGTACTTCAAGTCAGCAGCAGAGATTGATGATCAGCTATCAAATATTGAAAAAAATAAGGGGTACGCAGGTACACCTTACAGAAGGTGCGTACACGCAGGCCGGTGTTACATAAAGTGCGTACATACCCGCAGTTATCCCGTTCAGGAGGTGCGTATCCCCAGTTCACTTACTTCAAGGTAGAGAAAAGCACACGTGGGGTTTCTTATGTTTAACACTTGGTATTTAGCCGACAGAATTGTGTTATTATGGTTTTGGCCCATGGTATTGTTTTATATTATTATTATTATTGAGCCCCATGATCCATGATTTGAGGAAGAGCTTGCCTATATAAAGCAAAGGAGATCATTTAGCTTGAGCATGTTTTGGGTTGAACATCTTATGAGAACTATATCTGAAATAATATGATCTCTTGGAGTAATGTCTAGATCTAAATAAGGCACAGCTATGGAGGTACGCCACAGAGGTGCCACAGAAGGCGCAGTGCAAAGATGCCACAGAGGCGCCACAGAAGGCGCAACTGCGGAGGTGCGTGGTGCCACAAAAGGCGCAGTGCGAAGGCGCCACAGAAGGCACAATGCGGAGACGCCACAGAGGCGCCATAGAAGGCGTAGTGCGGAGATGCCACAGAGGTGCCACAAAAGGCGTAGTGCAAAGGCGCCACAGAAGGCGCAGTGCGGAGGCGCCACAGAAGGCGCAGTGCGAAGGCGCCATAGAAGGCGCAGTGCGGAGACACCACAGAAGGCGTAATGCGAAGGCGCCACAGAAGGCGCAGTGCGAAGGCGCCACAGAAGGCGCAGTGCGGAGGTGCCACAGAAGGCGCAATGCGAAGGCGCAGTGCGGAGACGCCACAGGAGGCACGGTGCGAAGACGCCACAGAGGCGCCACAGAGGGCGCAGTGCGAAGGCGCCATAGAAGGCGCATTGCGGAGACACGAAAGAGGTGCCACAGAGGGCGCAGTGCGGAGGCGCCATAGGAGATGCCACAGAGGCACCACCGAAGGCGCAGTACGGAGGCGTCACAGAAGGCGCAGCTGTGGAGGTGCGCGGCGCCATAGAAGAACATATGAAAATTGGATGAAACGTGGCCTTTTAGATTATGTGTTGTGTTTCAGTGTATCCAATATGAAAATTGATTAGGCCGGCGCCTACTTACTAGTACTTAAGCTAGTATAAAAGTAAAGGGGAATAGTTGGAGCATTGTAGCAGGTAGCAGCCTACGTACTAGTAAATGGATCGGCTAGTACAAGAGAAAAGGCGGTTGTAGCTCCCATACTGGTATAAGACTGCACCAGTACAAATATTGTAAAAGGATTTTCTTATTAAGAAGAAGATTGAGATGACTTGCAGCAGGTGGTTTTCTCCCACATTGGGTTTCCACGTTATATCATGGTGTTCATGTCTGTGCCTTATGTGTGATGATCTATTCTATGTTACTGCATCTGTTAACTGATGATATGGTTGATAATGTTCTAATGCACTCATTGATGATGAATTAACTTAATCATAAGAAGTTGTGGAAGTAGCATATATGAATCAGAGTTTGGAAATGAAAAAGTTTTATTAATGTGATAATACTGATTCACCCCCCCCTCAGTATTATTTCCAACACATTGGTTATTCATATGATTGTTTGGTTATACATTGTTACCAAGGATGGTTCCTATTGTATTTGATATGGAAGTTCAATGGTTTACCTTGGTATTTGATTGAGCATGAGTATAGTATTACCATGGTACAAGTATTTTTGGTGTTGGGATAACCATGGTATTTTCCCTAGGTATTGATTGCTTGTGCGAGGAAATTGAGAGACATGTCGAGTCATAAATTTGTTAGATAAAGAAGTGACAGTTTTGTCTTAAATTTTGCAGGAAAATGAGGATGTCTCTCAAAATTTTGAGATATGGGTTTTGTGCATAATGGACTAAATTAGTTTTTCGTTTGAGTAGTTTTACCAAATTCGATCTAGATTAAGAGAAACAAAAGGTTATTGGAAGGCAATTTTCATAGATTTTTTGTTTTTCAAACATGCCAACTCAGAAATTTGTTGGATAAAGAAGTGACAATTTTGCAAACAACTTTCTGGGTAAATGAGGATGTATCTCAAAATGCTCAGACATGGGTTTTGTGCCGAACGGACCAAGTTAGTTTTTGAAAGATCATTTTTCCAAAATTAGGTATAGATTGAGTGAAATGAAAGGTTCTATGAAGGCATTTTTTGTCAATTTTCTGTTGTGTTTGTTTTCCAAATTGCCCTTATTGCAATTCGAAATTTGATTTGCTTCAAGAAAGTGATTAACATTGAAAATATCAAAATTCAATTGGATATAGTAGATTGATTGAGCTAATGAGTTAAAATTGGATCCAATCAATCATATGAACAGAGTTTTGATGCCTAGTAGCTCTGTGTAATTATTGAGTTGAGCACTTGAGTTCATCTTTATATTGTAGATAGCTCATTATGAGATTGTTCATTTTGAGTGGTTTTGAGTTAAGGATGTTAGAGAATCTGTTTGAGAAGGTTTCATTGAGTGTTGACACTTCATATCTTGTGTAGAGCCTAGATTCTTCAGTCCGTGAGTATTTATGACTGTATAATTTCCAAATCTAAAGCATGCTGCATATAGATCAGAATTGGGGTTGTTGGTGTAGTGATTGATTTGGAGAGGTTTTGTATGTTGCTGAAATATATGTTCATGATCTCTCACATTGTTTTTGCCGGATATGTAGCACATAGCCATGTGCATAGTGATGTTATTTGTATTATACAACATTATATTCTTTTGAGGATATGATTGTATTCAGTTTTTATGTGGCCACAAATTTACATTGTCTTCCCTCTATTTTGATTATGAGATCTTGTTGTTGAGAGCATGCATGTAGAGATGATTTCTTACTGAGAATATTGTCTTGGGATCCAATTTGAAAATATATGAAAGGAAGTATGCATGGTGGTGAAGGGTTGTGACTTCATGGAGGTGGAGCAGTGATAGTGAAGCTTCAATGAAAGGAAGTTTCTCAATCCAATGTTTTCTAGATATTCTAATGGTAGTTGAGAAAGTATTAACTGATCATCATGGCTTTCAGTAAATGGTAGTCTGTAGAGATCTGTATAGAATAGACTATTCTGAGTTGATCCAGTAGTATCGAGTCTCCTAATCGATGGGTGGTGGTGTTATGTATATGCGGTCGAGTCTTCATGCTGATGGGAGTCAACACACTGTGCAAATGATTAATTTCTTCACATAATAGAATTCAGAGCGGAGAAATAGTAGCAAGCATGGTCTTTTTCCTGGGATGGGTTTTCCACCAGAAACACGTGTCCATTGTGTGATTTCCTTCATGGTTTCTGCTCTACGTTTGATGCACTACTCTCTAACTATATGTTTTAGTTTATGCATGCTTAAAGATTAAATAATTAGAGAAAAGATTCAAAACTGTCACACTACTAGTTCAGTCCCCTAAGTACTGAATATATTTCCAACAACCACTAGTAAGTTTAAACATTGACAATTTTACCCATACATAAGTGGTGCTAACGAAAACGTAAATAAAGATAGAAAATAACTCTTATAACTATATGTATTTACATCCTATTCCTATCTATTTTTTATGGCCACAGTTGCTTAAATTATAATGGGACGTAACTTATAGTACATATTATTTATCTAAGTATAACTTGTTTTCAAGTATTTTATTTTTGGATGGTTTTCATGCAAAACTCTAGAATAGAAAATGTAACAACCCTTGTGAAAAATTCATGTAATAAAAGTTAATAAAGGTGAAATAAGACCATGGGCAAGAGACACTTATTCCAGGTTGAATTTTGGGCAAAGATACCCTAGTGGTCATCACTAGATGTGTGTTTTGTCTAAGGAGATTAGCAAAGGCTAAGGCAAAGGCATTAAAAGGAAAAAATACATTTTTGGCACGTTTATTTATGGAAATTAATGAAATTAAGAGAAAAGTAAGGCTAAATATTATAAATTGCATGTGAGGAGGAAATTGTAGAAAAATCATGGAAAATGAAGAAATTAGAGACCTTATTAATAAAAGGGCTAATGAAGATCAGTTGGTAGGCTCTTGGCTCAAGGTTAGTCAGTGTGAAGCTCTTGGTCAATTCAAGCTTGGAACTCTCTCATTATTATCTCTCTCTCACTCTTGGTCACTTAGAATTTTCTTGTAGCACTCTAGCTTTAGAACAAGGAACGAAAAACAAGAAAAGGGAAAATAAGGAAAACAAGGACAAAGGAAGGAAAAGTAGGATCAAACAATTTCAACATGAATACTTGAAGGAACCTTTTGGATGTGTGAATTCGTAGATGGTTTGGACATGCATGGCTTTACATGCTTATGCATGTTTATCTTGCTACTAGCAACATCATTTTGTCAAGTTATGACAATGGTGTTCAACATAGCCTTGCCTTTTTCTGGATGCGATGGTATGTTGGGATATTTATCTTGGCTTTTGAGCTATGGTTTGCAGAATGGTTCTCAGAATTTGGGGCAGAGGTGGTCTGAAGGTTCATTCCCGAAGGCCTAGGAATCCCTTGAGTGGTTTTGGCAGGATACATGATAAAGAGTGATGGATGAGTATTAATTTATGGCCTAATGATTTGTGTTTTGATTGTGGTAAGGCTTGAGATACTGGTATCGGTTTAGGGACTAGTGAGCTACGATTGGATTATGATATGGCCTAAGAGACAAGGAGATGGAAAATTCGTTAAGGGTAGTGATGGATTCCAGATGGAATTCCAAGTTCAATTCGGTTGTAATCGGAGCACCAGGTTTGGTGTGGTCACAGTTTGCTGAGGGTGGAGGTTGTGTAACCTCTACATTCCCATGGATGTTCTTGGATTGGTTATTCTATGAGATCCCACATTCATGCTTGGAATATGGCACGGGGGTGACTGACTAAAAGAAATATTTGGTTCAGTCATGTCTATGGTCAGGTGGTATGTGGAAGGCCCAAACATGGTCATATTTTCCTATGATTAATGAAAGCTAATTTCTCTTACTCTTGCACTTGTTTATATGTGGATTTAATGGCTGTCATATCTCTTATATTTATATGGTCTTATGCTAGTTGTAAGAATGGTTATATCACTGGTTCATGACATGGTTCTTTCATGTATTTACTTGTAATTGTTAAAATGATGGATGCATGAACTAATTGATGTTCTAAGAGTTCAATGGAGAAGGTGGTGATCCTTCTATTTATGTTCAATAAGTGCTTTCAGTCATTCATGTTGTCTTGTATCCTAGACTTGTAGGTTACATTGATGCCAAGTGTTTTTATAGAAGGTTAGTCCGAGTTTCAGGTGCTTAGGCCTAATCCTGAGGTTGGTTTTGATTTATTACCATTCTCGTCATGTTTTTGATGGATTTTGGAGGTTGTAACAAGTTATGGGTAGAGGCTAGGATTCTAGGCCAGAAAAGTGACTCAAGTCTCAGGGACGATGGCACAGGTTTTCTAAGAAGAGTCCATGGACGCTAACACATAGGCATGTAAGAGTAACTCTAGGTTTCTTTATGTCGACATTCCTAAAACATGAGAGAGACTGAGGGTTAAAATGGTTAAAAAATCAATAGGACATAGAGGAAAAATTCTTGAGTGGCTGACATCTCTCCTTAAGGTGTTTTTTCTAATGTGGATGTGTTCGATTAATGTGTTCCATAGATGGCCTTTCTCGTCACATGTTTACACTGGCTAGATGGTTTCTTGGGTGGATATGGGAGGAGGGGGTGCTACAGAGTGGTATCAAAGCATGGTTGTGCTCTTCCTTGATGAAGGTGCTTGGTCATGCATGCATGTCAGTTGTATATGTGTCTCATACACTTTCATTCCATGTGCTTGTTGCATTGTATCATGTTAATCATGGTTGTAGTAAGGTTACAATGAGGAGCTTGATGTTGATTTTGTGGAATGTATCGGCAAAACTATATGACTAGTTATATGATTATATGTAGATTGACTATGTCCTTGTATGTTACGTTGTGTTCTTGGTTATTTGATTACATGTATCATTGTTATAGGTAAGCTACATGAGGTCATGGTTTGTGTAGTTGATATGGTCATGCATTGATGACTGGACTCTAGCTAGAATGATGTGTATATAGTTTGGTGCTCATGTGTAATATGTTTATATGTAGTTGTAATGCATGAATGGTGTTGGTTATAGTTATGCATGAATAATAGGTCAAACATGTCTTGTGAAGTCATCGTATGCAATTTAGGTGATCAGAGTGATATTGGTATGTTATGATGCTAATGTGTCGGCTGAGATAAAGCAAGAGATGTAGATCATCATAATGAGGTTGCAACAATAGGCTTTGGGGTAAGAGTTGTTGGAAATAATACTGAGAGGGGGGGTGAATCAATATTATCTACTTCTTTTTATAAATCTTCCTTATTTGTTCTTTGAATTAGTTTTGCATGTCAGTACCATAAAATAATGAGCATGAACAAAGAAAACAGATAGTCACACCAAAGAACACAAGATGTAAGGTGGAAACCCAATGTGGGTGAAAACCACCTGCTGCAATATGTCTCCATCTTCTTTCAAATTAGAAACTCCTTTTACAATGGTCTTGTACTGGTGCAGTCCTTTACCAGTACGCAGGCTGCAACTTGCAGAGAGCTACAACTCTCTCTCGTTTTCTAGTCTCTCCTGGAAGGGAGCTACAACCCCCTACTT
>APFE031732969.1:409-17304 GCA_000404065.3 Pinus taeda
CTCTAGATGGCTCTCCAACTCGGCCAAAGTCTCTGCTGATTCGTCCTGTGGGGCTGGAGCCGGTGCAACTGGTTGTTTTCTCTCGAAAGGATGGAGAGCGGCTGGTCGCTGTGGGCCCACATCTGCATTTTGAAATTATTACTATCAGTTTTAAGATGATATAAAAAAAATAAAATTATAAATAGGAAAATGTTGAAAATGATTTTACCTGAGTCGTCCCACTGCTCTCCTGGAGGAAGAGCCATGTCTGGGTCTCCACGAAAATCAACCCCAGCATAAGGGAAGTCTTGAATAGAAAAAACTTAGTTCTCCAACCATTGGAAATACTCAGGTTTGAACCGAATGACCTCGGTCCCCTCATCAGGATGACGGGCCATGACTGTGACCCATTGCATCAGTTTGGGCTCTCGAGGAAGCCCAGCTCCAACAGTAAGGTGTTGCGGGATCAGCATAGGAAACCTCTCCAGGCCAAAACTCACGACTAAAGCCCCATAACCAAAATTCTTAAGTCGTTCGTTCTTGGCCCTAGTCAATTGGCCCTTCACATTGGCCAACACAGCATCGCACCAGTTGAATATGGTGCCCTGGAAGCAATCAACTGCCATACGCATCTGGGATCCGGTGGCAATATGTAATGCGGCAGCTCCGCAAAGTCTAGTAACAGTGAATGCAATCACCATAAGCTCAGGACGGGATATGGTCTTTATATCTATCCCTTTGTCTCTAGTCTGGCAGTTCCTGTACTCTAACCGGAGGCTATCGACGGACTGGCCACCTGCCCTTGTCCCGAACAGAGTCAAGTCAACACCTCTCTTAGGCAAACCAGTCAAGAAATATATATCCACCGGCTCGATTTCGAGCTGGTGGCCGCCAATAAAGAAGCACTAGTCCTGAACACTCCATCTGTCAATCATCCACTGTAAGAAATCCACCTGAGCCCTCATGCCAGGAATGGCCCAGTATTTATACAAGTCGCACGCCCTCAAAGCATCAAGTGAAGGCTGATGATTCCATGCGGTGGCATACACGTCCTCGTGCTCTCATTTGCGCCAATCTAGCATGATGTACTACCTGCATCAAGCATAAAGATGAATTAGAATGCTAGAAAATGTTTTCATTGGTCCATTTTTGAGGAATTTTGGGTTAAAAACCCTCGCGGCGGGGACCGCACCCTACGTGTTAGACACAGTGCGTGGGACCGCACTTTGTCTACATGGATGGTGCGGACCCCGAGCTTTTTCCCCTCCGCAGGTTCGCAGTGGTGAGCCTGCGTACCCCGAGCGTGGGTTTTTTTCCTAAAAACCCTCCCAAAAAATGAAATGAAGGACTAAAATGAAAATTGAAATGGTTAAAAATGAAGAGTAGGATGATGTGGATTACCTGGAGAAGACGGTGTTCGATTCTGACGGTTGGATTTCCGCAATCTTCACGGGAAGTTTTCTGAGCAAAAGCACTATTTTCTCACCCAAATCACAAATGGTAAAAATGAATGGTAAAAGGCCCTTTTTATAAGTTTTTTGAGTAAATAAATTTCAAATTTGTTTATGTTTCACTTTGAAAAGGTATTCTTGCGACATTTTTATCTCTTTTTAAACAGGTATGAGTAATGTTTGTGTTTTTGTGCAAGATAATAGGATTATTCAGGCGAAATCTATCATTTTCAGCTAGAGTCACCTTTAAGCTCTTTTCTGACTCCTAAAACATGAAAAGATTGCCAAGTTTTTATTTTAAGCTCGTTAAAACGGAATTAAAAGATGGTCCATTTACAGCTCTTTTCCGACCGTAAAAACATAAAACGATTGCTGGATTTTTGTCGTTTCAAATTCGATATTGGTTATAAAAACGACGTGTCCTTGATCGCTTTTTTACTTTTTCGGATCAAAGACACTAATGACAAAAAGTACTCCTTGGTCGTAAAAGATCAAGCGGTTCTCTCAAGTATTATTTTATACTTTTTCAAACTTGGGAGACACAAATTTACGAAAAAGTCAACCCTTGAGTCTTCTTAAGTTTTTCAGACTCTCTAAAAATGAAAAACGCCGAGTTTCTCCTATACTGGACTCGTTAAATTTCGACAGTAAAGGACCTGTTCAATTACAAACAGGAACGGACCACTCTTCTTAGGGTTCGCATTTAAACTAAGTTGGACTCACCCGAAGGGTGAGCTTATAATCAAGCATATGTTATCCTCCTCAAGCTGTAAAAAATAAAGAGGTACTTTCAGAAATGGTGGGGGAAAAGAGAGAAAAGTGAGTCTGTTTGTCATACTTTATAACCACTCTTGAATACGACACTTTCATTCACCTGGGTTGGGAAATCCTTTACCTAACAGTTGATCGAACCATATTGAAAGTCTTCAGCCAATTTCTGGGTATTAACTTTGGGGAAATCATCACCAAACCATCTGTCGTGTCGTTATGTGTTTAAGAACTCAGTGCAAATAAGCCATTCATCTGCAAAATGTCTGTCATCCATCTTGACCATCCCTGTGTCAGTCCTTGCAACTAAATTTCTCCAACTTGATCTATGATTTCGTGTCGTGAGCTTGCTTACGATGGATCGCTTTCTATCGACTCCGACTCATTATCTAGAAAGATGATCTAGGAATCGTCAGTACCTTGGGATCTGCATGCCTCAATGGCAGGTTTCTCGCCTTTCGACATCAACACATCTTATCACATTTCATGGATTGTGCTGAGTACTTTGAGGGCCATTGTCATTATTGGTGGTTTCTCTCACGCTTGTTAACAGCTTACATCATTGACTGGTAATCAAGCGGTTTCTACCATGTTCGACTTCAACACATTCATTCGCATGGATAGAATCGTACTATTTCGGGAAGTAGAAATGAAAACCCTGGATCTAGTTTACACCATCCAGGCTGCGAGGAATTTTGTATTCATTATATTATGTACTATTCATAAACAGATGGCTACGTCCATACTGTGTCCACATGTGTCTATACTTATGATGTCTTACAAGATCATTCCTATATTAGAGCAGTAGTTAGTTTTCAGTCTCTTAGTCAGTTTTTATCTGAGTATGGGAATGCCTACCTCAGCAATGATATGATCTCATATATATATTTTTCATTAAATGTTTTTACAGGTTCCAACCGGGATCTCCACGAGATGATCCTCGAAATGATAAAGTACTTCACTCTTCCTAAATGATAAATGAAATCCTCATCCACTACAGACTTCGGACTTTAGGGGGAAATCTGTTATACAAAAATATCGTCACCTTGATTATTTGCAGTTAGTATGGGTCTATCATCACTTGTACTCACCTCCTAAGCAAGTCTCAGACCTCAGCTCTTCAAAATAAGCTTTGGAAATTAGAGAAAGACATCAAAAAGCAATATAACTCTGGTTCCACACTTTCTCTCACTTTTGCCTGCGGGCCCGCACCCTTTGTTCAGAGTACCTGCATACTTATACGCTCTGTATGTAAAGGGGAGGGTGCGTACCCCTGTGAAAGTCAAAAGGCTCAATTTTTATCTTAAAAAAACTCACTTTGGGTTAATTCTAGATGATTCTAGAAGGAATTTTGACGTGGATTGTTCACTCCAAAGTGGTTCATGCATCCCAAAAGAGAAGGAGCTAATCACTTGTTAGGAGGAGTTATCCCTTTAAAGGAGGATTCTATCCCTTTGAAGGAGGACCTAGTAACTTCCCTCCATTGCACTATAAACTGAGGCATTGGGTTAGTGGCTAGGGAGGTTAGAAGCTGAACATTTTTTAGGGTAAATGTTAGTGAAATCAAGACTTCCTAGTTGAGCTTAAGAGGAGAGATCACATACCTTTTTGGCTTCATTGGGGAGTGAGTGAAGCTTTTGAAAGTAGAGGAGACTTCTTGTTGGACCCTGGGAGGAGCTTGTACAGCGTCAAGGCAAAGGTTGTAAAGTTCTTCTTTTTTTGAATTAATACAATTAGACTCATTTTTCTCAACAAGTATCTCATGTTATTTGTTTCATGGACTCCTTGACTTTCATGTTAAATATGTTTTATGATATTGGCTTTTCAGGTGATATTTAATTTGTTTGCCTTGTTTGTGTTTGCAGGTTCGCGACAAAGGAACTCATTTGGATCAAAGGAGCGAAGGCATCCCCAAACTTGCATTGGACATAAGGTAGGCCTTAAACACACTTGTTTGCCATTATTTATAAAAGCACATTTAGAGAAAGATAGTGTCTGGTTGGTTTGCTTGTCATTAGGTCTTCTTTAGATTCTAGGAAGGTCTATCTTGTCCGCAAGATCGACTCATTCCGCGTGACACCTATAGTCCGAATAATAAAATTCCAAAAAAGTGTGTTAAATTTTTTGTACGACACATATTGATACCTCCGTGTTGATGCTATATGTCTCTACGTGTAGTGACATAAAATAAGTGTTATTACTCTCACCTCCCCAACAATAGAGGTGTGCTTAGTGAGTGGAGCAATGGAGGCACATTTGGATGATCGTGGATAGACAGTAACCTTGTTGGAGTACTTTTTGGGGTCTCCAACAATTATTCTTTAATCTGTGTTTAATTTGTGTTTTTTGACTGTTTCATTTATTTTGAAGGCTACTTCTATTTGTTGGTTGTTGTTGTCTGCATATCATTATGCTGGAACTCCTTACTATCATCGACAACATGGATTATTTCCCCTAAAGGAAGGTGGAGACATATTACAAAATATCATTTGGCAGATAATACGCCTTCTACAAAATCTCTACGGCAACTTTTGCGAGAAGCATACACCGAGGATAAAGGATTGGATTATGGACATTATTCACAAAACTCACAAGGGCGGTAATTTTGGCTACAGATGTGGAGGTAGATGGATTAAATTTAGCCTTTACTGGTGTAGTTTCTAGTGTTGTTGGGTGCAATATGTCTAATAATTATTATTTGAGATTGATACTTCAATTTTTTTCCTTGATTCTGGATGATATCAGGGATCACTACTAGTTATTTTGTATTGAGGCATATTGATATAATTTTGCTTTCCACTCTAGTTGTTGGTCTTCTCTGTGGTCTATCTGATACATACTTGTTTGTTGTTTTTACATGGTATTTCTTCTGAACCTTTGATCTGGTGTATCTTCCTTCTCCTTCTTTGGGTTGGGATTGGTTGATTAGGGGATTTCCAAGGATCCCTGTTGCTATGTAAATGCATTCATTTTAGTGGGTGGAGTTGGTAACAATTTTGAATTTTGAATTTGACCATGTAGGAGTCCCTTCAAGTCATTGATCGGTTTGTGGGGATATTTTATTCTAGTTGGACATTGATTATATGAGGGAAAAGCCATTAATGGTTTGTGTCTTTACTGAATATTTTTGTTGATTGTGTGCTTGATGAGATTATCTGAAAGACATTGGCTGACGGTGATTGATCAGTATATTGTATTTGAAGGGTTGTCCTAGTGGATTGTGTTGGAGATGACCTACTTCAAGTGGGGTCTATGATTGATAAGTGACATTAATTTACCTTGTCCACATATTGGAGAGATTACAAGGTATCGACAGTGTCAGTTGTACATCTGACCTTTACAACCATCAGTAGGATGTCTCTTCATACTTATGGCATTTGGGATGGTGATGTGCCATTACTTGATGCATTGGTACATGTTGGACACCTAATCCTCTAAGGGTTGGTGTCAAATGTGAGGAGTCAAAGGAAGTCCAAGAGACCGTGGAATATGGAATCCAATGATCATGAAAAATGTATTTTAAATGTACATCATGTGAATAATAAAAGTATAACACACGATTATCTTTCACATTTGTTGTTCACATTCCATGTATGTTTAACATGGTATCAGAGCTGCTACATTCCTAACCTGCTCAATCTTGTTTGAACCACTATTTTTTGTGGTCTTTTCTATGCATGTCAGCCTCACACCTTTGAATTAGCTAACTTGCCATTCTATCCTTTTTACTACTGCAGTGTACTCATTTTCCAATTTAACATATTTGTATACGTCTCTCATATTTTCCATATCCCCTACAAATTTTGTGTCAGTTTCTTTTCTCGGCACTATTTTTTGATGTTCGTTATTTTGGGAAATTTGCAGGTCCAACCCCAATATCAGCCAATGTTCGTCAAATTGCACAACCCACCTGTTAGACATGTGCCAAAGTCTCAAAGTCAGGTGGCTAGTAGATTCACAATTTTGATTATAACTGTGGCGGATAGGTAAAAGAAATGCATCTCTCCAACATTCAATTCAGTGATTGTAGAGGAGAATTAGAATGTATGTTGTGTTGAATCACAAATTGTGTGCTATGTTGGAGTATCATTTATAGGGAATGGTATGTTGACACTCTTGGTTGATTTCTTTATGGAATAAGCACACTTCTATGGAAATCTAGTAGTATCCTTGTTTTTCATCTCTGTCATATAGTGTTCCATGAAGCATTCTTTTACTCTTTCATAGCCTCTTCTCCCCATTCTTACCCTGCGTTCAACATGAGAAGACAAATTCACTATGTTCTTTATGAGTGGTGTTACACCCTCTTTGCCAACAACATGCAAAATACTTGTTGAACCATTGACAACAATTTTCATCGTACCTCTAGCTGTTGTGCCCAATATTGGTAGCTGAAATGCCATTACCTCAATTATTATTCTCCCAAAGCATTCTCCTCATGCCTGAGAATTATGGACCAGAACATTAGTTGTTTCTAAATCAGAATTTCATGGAATGCACGTAGAAATAGATCTTCGCCCTTGCCTCTTGAAACACTATTAATAATAGCAAATAAAAGATCTTCATTTTGTACACCAAGAGATTAACAAATATGCTCCCGAAGGACTCTCTTTTCTATATTATCTTTGACTGCTTCCACTAGTTCTTTGTTGATGCACCACATACATCTATGGCATATTTATCTGAAGTCATTCCTGAGTCTTGTTGTGCCATTAGTTGGTTGTTGTATATGAATCAATCATCACACCAACAACATTTGGCAAGTGATTGACATAATCCAAAATTAAAGTAGTGACCACGCATCTCATGAATCCAACAAAGAATCTTAGGTAAAACATCTTGAGCATTGTCTTTGAGATTGCATCAATCCACTTCCCAATAGCAACCTTATTTAGAATAACTATATCTTCCCTAAGAGCTATGTTTACGGCTTCCTGACCCCTGGCTAGTAAAACCTACACTCCTCTATTTAACATTATGTGTTCCAAATTGTATATGACCTCATCAGGTTCAGTTGGCTTCTGAGTAGTAATCCATACAACTTTTGTGTTTGCATTTCTCAATAGAAATTCTAGCTCAATTAAGAGTAGTGGACCATCAGAAAGAGACAACTCATGGGAAACTAAGAGAACAAGCTTAGACTTCATGAAATCTAAGGCATTGGAGATTTGAACAGTAGACTTGGGAAGAGGAATCCTTAACTTCTCTCGATGGTTTTCTTCACAAGCATCAAATTTGGCTCTAAAAATGAGGTAAATGGCCATCAAAAGAGATATAATGAGAAATGATACAAGAATCCATTGTTTTCGAATGGCCATCCAGCCCCCTATAGATTTTCTCATCGAATTGTATATTCAAGTTAGAGGTTGAGTTTGTATTTTTAGAGGAATGTTATCACTATAGTGGCTGATTGAAGGAACCAGTGGTTAACTTTACCCATTTTAAAGATAGATCGAATACCAGGTCAATATTTTGATCATAACTCATTGTTGGTCGAGTCTCCCTCTTCTTGGGCTACGTATTGTTTGAAGAGTGGAACATATGGACTGTAGGAGGTAAATTATTGCTACAAGAAGGTTGTGTCATGTGTTTGGGGTGTGAAACCAACTCTCAAGAGGTTGCACTCCATTTATGGGCATAACCACGAATTCTAGACTTCTTTTGAGGGGTCTAAATTCATCATTCCACCTTTTGTTATTGTCGTAGCTTCATTGAAGGGACTACATGCTATCTGAGACACGAAATGAGTGTGGTTTGATGATGATACAAGGACTGTGGTGAAGATGGAACCTGTGCTTCCATTTCCTGGGTAGCGTACATCATAAATAGATGCTGAGGTGCCATTCTGGGGACTAATAATTGCATATGTACTAATTTGTGTTGGTTGTCATTTAATTATCAGGTTTTATCTTCCAATCTGCTCATTGAATAGTTAAGTTTTTGAATGAGAAATGTCCATTCTATAGGAGTTGTCACCTAATGGATATTGCATTTAATTTATGAAGTTTCTATTGAAAAATACAAGTTTATTTGAAGATTTTTAGTGCTTGTGGAAGCCTTAAAAGCAATGTACAATGAATACACTTATTAAAATCACTTACAGTGCCAAAAAAATGATGGGAGAGCATTGCACACACAAGAGGAGCCGACACGGTGAGAGACTGCGCGCAACACCATCTCCATGGCCCCAGGAGGGGGCCGCAAGCTAGATCCTCCCCTCCCAACTAAGCTAGCTATGTTTCGGGAACTGGTAGCACATGGAATAAATGGCCAGCAAATAAAAACCAGTAGAAGTGTGTCAAAAGAATGGAAACCATTCCCACAGTTGCTTTGGCGATTGAAGAACCTTGCAAAGCGGCTTTGAACCTACCAAAACGAGGGCTTATTAGGCAGTTCACTGGGCTATGGCCCTCGGCTAAAGTTGTAGATGCCTCGGTGCAAAGGAACTAGCGATCTCTTGTCAAGGAAGGAATCAAAAGCCACTTCATCGGTAAGGACTTCTTTGTATTCGTATTTGAATCGATAGAAGATAGGAACCTCATATTCAAAAATGGCCTGTATTTCATGGGGCCTCAGGGTTTGTACCTGAACCAATGGACTCCAGAATTTAACCTGACTCAGGATGTGCCCTCGGCTATCCCCGTCTGGGTGCGCTTGCCTCATTTACCTCTGCACTACTGGAACCCCAAATCCTTAGAAATCATAGGAAATAAACTTGGCAAATAAATCAATCGAGTAGAGAGGAGGGACCAGTACTCCTATGCAAGAATATCTGTAGAAGTTGACCTGGAGGAAGGCCTCCCTGAAGCTATAAAACTTACGGTGGTTGACTGTTCTCACATTCACGTGCTAGATTATGAGCAACTCTTATTTAAATGATGACATTGCCATGGCTATGGGAACTTTGCCAGGCATTGTAAAAAGAAATAAGAGGAGAGGGCCGAGAATAGGAAAGGAGATCAATGGACTCAGGTCCCGAAATCAACAATAGCTAAGTAGAACAATAGAAATAAAGGGAAAGGAGTGTTCATGGGGAGTGGTGCTCCTCCCATTATGCAAGCGGAGGGGAGTTTAGTCCCTCCAAGAGCAGACATACCCACCAATCCCTTTGAAATACTCAGTACACTAGAAAAACTCCTAGACCCAGCAGATAAAGAGGATGAACAACAGGCCACCACCATGGAAGAAGAAAAAAGGAAGGAGGAAAAAGGTCCTCTCCAAACCCGAACCCCAAGAGGTGTATCTTGTTCCCCAACATATGTAGATATGAAAAGGAAGAAGACTCTAGAGATTTTTGTATCCTCATAAGATGAGACAACCGAGAGGCCTTTAAAAAGAGTGGGGAGGAAATCTCATAGAGAGGCGGAGAGACAAAAAATGCAAGGTAGCCTGCCCACGATTGACATGTCCATCGACAAAAATACTAGAACCAGACCTCCCAAGGGAGGTACCCCCCCCCCCTACTAGTAAATAATGCAATTAATCCATTGGAATTGCAGAGGACTGGGGAATCCCTCAAAAGCTGAAGTAGTCAAGAACCTATTGAAATCAAAATTTCCTGAGATCCTCATGCTCTAAGAGACTAAAATAGAAAGGGAAGCGCTTCTATACCTCAACAAAGTAAAATGGAAAACCAAAGCCGGAAAAGTAGTAAGTGCAAGGGGTACATGCAGTGGGATTGCCACTCTCTGGGAGGAAGACAAGTTTCATCTTGAGAGCTCCTTTCAAATGCAATTTTGGATTTACACTGGACTTTGGCACCTTGCTAGTAAGATTACCTTTTCTCTCTTTAATCTTTACGTACCTGTCCTCTATGCAGAAAAGAAAGACTGCTGGCAAACCCTGTCTGATTTCCTTGAAGCTTACTCCCTCAAGAATATAATTCTAGCACGAGATTTCAATTTAATCCTTGACCCAAAGGAAAAAAGAGGAGGAATCAGCAGCAGGGACCACTTCCTTCCCTTCGTGGAAGACCTGATTCAACAATGGGACTTACTAGACTTTAAGCCAAAAACAGGGCTTTACACATAGACAAACAATAGAGTTGGGGCAAAGCACATTTCAACCTGGTTGGACAGATTCTTACTTCAGGGCACCTTCCTCTCCAAAAATAAGGTCAATTCCACAAAAATTCTGCCAAAGTTGACTTTATATCATAAACCCATTCTTCTTCTACTAGAAGAAAAGGAAAATTTGGGGCCAATCCCCTTCCGTTTCAGCCCTCTTTGGACAGACAGGGAAGGGTTCATGGATACAATCAAGAAGGTCTGGTCCACCCATGTTCTTGGATCACCCAGCTTTGTGTGGGAACAAAAGCTAAAGGCCACCAAAACAACCTTGAAAGAATGGATAAAAAAACCCATATATTCCCCCACTAGTCATAGAAAACATAATATAAAGCAACTACTCGATTTGCAAAGGGGCATGGAGCTACAAGACATTACCTGCTCAGAAATTCAAATCAAGCAAGAACTTCAACTTAGCACTCTCCGATCATTCAGAGAGGAGGAAGAATCCTTGAGGCTCAAATCACGTAATATCTAGCTTGTGTCTGGATACAAAAATTCAGCCTTCTTTCACATGAAAATTTGAACCCGACTTTCTAGAAACCACATTGTTGAAATCACCTCACCCAATTAGGCTGTTATCCAAGGCACAATTCTAATCAAAGAGGTTGCAACCTCTCATTTCCAACAGTTGTACAAATGAGTAGGTGTGGATGACGATGAGGAATCACAAGAGTTCCTCAATCACGTCCCAAGACTGGTTAACGAGGAGGATAACTCAAGACTCCTGAAGCCTTTTACTGAAGATGAAATCAGTAATGTCATACGGAAGATGGAACTAGACAAAGCTCCAGGACCTGATGGATTCTCCATTCACTTTTATAGAATCTGTTGCGACATCATCAAGGGAGAATTGTATCTAATGATCAAAGGCTTCCTCCAAAAATCCAAAGTGAGAGGAAGCACAAACTCCACTTTCCTAGCGCTAATCCCAAAAGAAGCGAACCCAGTGGCGTTCAATCGCTTTAGGCCAATATCTCTATGTAATGCGTCCTACAAAATTCTCACCAAGTTACTTGCAAATAGAATAAAGTCGTTGCTGGAAAAACTCATATTTCCCAACCAAGGTGGGTTTGTCAAAGGCAGGCATATCCTAGAGAATGTGATTTTAGTGCAAGAAATCATCCATTCCATCCACCAATACCAAGAGAAAGGTATGCTCATTAAGCTAGACATGGCGAATGCCTTTAACCGAGTAAGGAACTCTTTCCTCCTCCAAGTTCTTACTGCATTTGGTTTCAATTCTAGTTTTATAAAATTTATTAAAGCATTTATAGAAGAACCTTGGATAGCCCCTTTAGTAAATGGCAGGCTGAAAAACTACTTCAAAGCTTCAAGGGGCATTAGGAAAGGCTGCCCACTATCCCACTTCCTATACATTCTAATGGCAAACTCCCTAAGTTGAAATATTACAGTAGAGAAGCACAAAGGGACACTTCTAGGCATCGGGCGATAGATGGAATAACACCAATTAATCATGCCTTGTTCGTCGATGACTCTATCCTTATGGGAGGAGCCTCCATTAAAATTGCAAGGGCCTTGAATGAAGTAATCCAAAGCTTCTGCAGAGTTTCTGCAGCTATGGTCAACAAGAGGAAAAGCATTGTGTATGGCTGGGCGTTAGACCAACAAACTATTCTTAGGATTTCCCAAGCCTTGGGCTCCACAAGCTACGTCTCTTGGGACAAATTCAAGTACCTAGGCCTACCTTTAACATTGGGATCCAACAAGACCCCTCATTGGATGGAAATTATCAGCAAAATCAAGGCAAAAATGAATGTATGGGCCGAGAAATGACTTACCACAGTCGGGAAGCTCATTCTTGTTAAATACGTTCTCTCCTCCCTTCCAATCTATCAGGATTCATTTCTTTTAGTGCCAAAAATGATCACCGAACAGCCATCTAAGCTGATTCGAAATTTCTTATGGCAAGGAGGAAAGGGGAACCAAAAAATTTCACATTGTAAGCTAGGACATAGTAAAAAGGCTAATATCTGAAGGTGGACTTCAAGTAAGAGACCTTGGGTTGGCCAATCTGGCTTTGGGAGGTAAGATCCTCTAGAAAAAATTCTCAAACCAAAGACATCATGTAAGTCAAGCTCTAATTAAAAAGTATTTGCATAGGCTCTTAATAAATAATATGGATGAAGGAGCTTCCTACAAAGGAACCACACTATGGAAGCTTTATAGCCGAGACTGGGAGTTCTTTAAAGATCATCTCTACAAAATCCCTAGAAATGAAAAAAGAATTGGGAAGTGGGAAGACAAGATCATGGGCCTCCAACCCCTAAAATTTGCCCCTGAAATTGCAGATTTGCGTGACTGGCTCATTCAGAAAGGAATTCACAAGCTAGCTGATATATGCTCTTGGGATCCCGGAGGGAATTGGAGCAACTGGGCTCTCCATCGCCCCCCTGACTGGTTGATTCCTCAACTTCACATCTTTCTAGCAAAGCTCTCAGGTCTGGCTCCTCTACATCTCCATTCGAGGGACAAGTGGGGCTAGGGGAAGACCAGAGCTTACTCAACATTGCAGGGCTTTCCAGCTCTTCAAGATCATCAACCTCAAATCCACTCTACATTGCTTTGGCATCATGTTTGGGACCCCTTTGGTCTCCCAAAAATAAATTTCTTCTGTTGTATTCTCATGCACAGTAGGGTCCTCACTAGAGATAATTTAGTGAAACGTGGAATTATCAGTCCTCATAGATGCCCTCTCTGTTGCATGGCTCAGGAAATGATTGAACATATGTTCATCGACTACCCCTTCACTCAAGAAGTATGGTCGCAAGCAATGCTCAGGCTCAACGCCCAAATTCTAGCACACTTTTTAGTAGTAAGTCTCTTTGTCTCCTAGAAAGAGCGCTACCCTCACATTTTGAAGAGAAAATCAACATGAGCCAAAATATGGAATGCAATTCCAAAATACATTTGCTAGGAAGTTTGGTTAGCTAAAAATGAAACCATATTCAACAACAATTACAATCTACCAATGTAGTGACTGCCAAAGCCAAAGCTCTGTTGTTGGAAACTTACGAAAATAGACCTCATAAACTAGACAATGCTTTCCTCCTGGAAGAGAGCTGGCTAAGTGAGTCCCTGAGGCAGGCTAGAAAAAAAAACAACCCCTCTCGGCCTTGCCTCAATCCAGAGTGGCAGCTTCGAATCTCTAAGTTGGACTTTCAAAAGTGGTGGAAAAAACAGGGAAAAGTTTCGTTATTCTTCAACGGAGCCTCCAAAGGAAACCCAGGGATATCAGGGGAAGGGGTAGTGATTTACTCCTCATATGGGCACAAAAAGGATAGCTTCAGTTGGGGCCTAAGACAGACCACTAATAACTAGGCAAATATTCTAGGACTTCTCAAAGCATGATAGCTTGCTTAGGGGAACAAAGAGGATAACCTTCAAGTCTTTGGGGATTCAGAAATCCTGATAAAAATCCTAAACATAGGAGGTCAACTAAATAGCTCAGCGCTTAACAAGACCCTTGAAAGACTAAGAAAACTGCTGTAGAACTTCACTACCTGTTCATTCTACCATATCCTTCGAACTCTGAACAAGGAAGCTGACATTATGGAAAATAAAGGATGTCAAATAATGAAGAAGCAACAAAAAGGCATCCAATTCCTTAACAGAGAAGACCAGTAATGCAAGGTCAGGGCAACCAATGTTTCGCTCTCCTTATGCAATGACTCTGTCTCCATGAATGTCCATTACTCAGCATAGGCAGCATATAACCAAACCACATCTGAATGTTCAAGAACTCTATTGATCCACGACCTTCTTACATGTTGATAAATGTTGCTTAACAATGTTGAATGCAGATGATGCATGGTCTTGACATAGTACAACTCCAACACCTCAAAAAGAACCTGGCAATGGGATAGACACAGCTAACGTGACCAACACTTAAGCATTCAACACTCAAGAAGTGAGAAAATGAATAGGCTCAACAATGTTTTCATAAACAGAGGATTCAATCTGAAGAGTAGTAGGAATCGATTTTGGGAAATGTCAGGTCCACCTTATCCTATTAGAGAAAATCGGAATAGAATCCTTAGATGTCTCCTTGTTTTTAGGTTCCTATTCCTTATAAAAATCAATTGTACAAGCTGGCCCTCAGCGAATGCCCAATGGATAAAGCCAAATTTTGAGGATTCTGAAATGCCAGAAATCAAATAGTTGAAGCTAAATGTAATAATGGTTATTTGGCTCAGGCCCAACCTTTCTTTATTAAATAAAAATCAACCGTTCTTATTAAAAAAAATCACTCACAGTGCAGAACATTGTGGCAAAAATCATTTGCATATCAGGGTTTATCTATTGAGACAATGGCCAGACCTGAAGATCCATTAAAGTTATTGAATATCATAATTCATTCCATTGTTGATGGGATGGTAAAGGTAAGTAAAGAAACTATTTTGACATTCAAACCTATTTGCAAAATACACAAGAAAAAATAGATTTCATGCAACTAAAATCACAACTTCAACAAGATGAACTACAACAACATAACCATCATTTTGAATCTGTTTCTATTTAGAAAATTAAGACAAACTCCCATTACGTGCCAAAAGTTAATCATGATATTAAGATTGATTCAGATGCAGTACCCATCTCAAGAGCAGAGTTGCATCCGGAAGAAAAATTCATCATACACTTCCCAGGCCCATCATCAGACCTTGGGAAGAGATTCTCCATAACAAGCATAGAAATGGTATTGGATATGATAAGGATGTGTTCTTTCATATTCCAGATTACTCAAAGCCCATCAAGTTCCATAGTGTTGGATTTTTTTATGACAATTCATCTTCAGCTGTTCCAAATTCTAGTCTTGTTCTGCAACAGCCAACACAGATTGTTAAATGCCAACATTCTGACTGAGTTGGCCATATGAAAGATCAATGTTTTGATCTTCATCCATGTGAGAAATGTCGTAAAACCACTCAATCTTCAAATAGATGCTTCAAAAAGAAGCCTCCTGCAAGAAAAAAGATTCATCTTGGATGGATCGCCTCTTGGTAATGGGCTTCAACAACCAAGAAGATATTTCAGTCATATGTAAGAACTTGTTCTAGAGTATTGAACAGTCTTGTAGTTGAATTTTCTCCATAATCTAACCTTGTATCTGACAGGGGGGAAGTGATGGCCATATACAAGTTTTAAAGCCACATCAAGCTAGCCTGAGCCACAACCTGCCATACAAGATTCAGAGTTGTAGCCATATACAAAGATGCCCCTGAGCATGCCTTCAGTTAGTGGTTAGCCTTAAACCATCTATTCGGAGTTGAGACCTCCCTTTTCAGATTGAGCTTCTCCCTTTTCAAAGAATTGGGGACACTTCCTCTAGCAAAATACTTCAACTTCTTGCCAGTTTTTTAAGAGTTCCAAGAATTGCATTCCAAAGTTGGTGGTCATCCTTAAACCACTGTAGGTTGATACCTCCATTTTTAGGTTGAGGTTCTCCCTTTTTTACGCAAGTTGCAAACCTCATTTTTCTAGGTTGAAGGTCTCCCTCTCCAAAGCATTAGGGACACTTTATCTAGCAAAATATTTCATATTCTTGCCTGATTCGAAATAGTTTCGAGAACTGCACCAAGTGTTCCAATGTTGGTGGTCATATTTAAACCATCACCTTATACCAACATTTTAGAGAGCACATTCAGCCTAGTGCTGCCATGGATTTTTTCACATTTTATATTCCATCTCTCTTCTTGGACTCATACATACCCCTTTGGATTAAGGGGGGGAATGTTGGACACCTAATCCTCAAAGGGTTGGTGTGGAATGTGAGGAGTTAAAGGAAGTCCAAGAGACCTTGGAATATGGAATCCAAATGTCATGCAAAATGTATTATAAATGTACATCATGTGAATAATAAAAATAACACACGATTATCTTTCACATTTTTTGTTCACATTCCATGTATGTTTAACAATACATGTGGCTATTGAGGTGGAGAGTCATGGCTGCTCCAACTCAGGGGTCTAGCCCTCTGGGAAATCTCTTGTACATGAAACTATCTGCGTGGATCCAATGTTTTGGTATCCCTACCGGCTATTGAACTTGAATGTGGTAATCCACAAATAATGTTTTTCCATCGTTTGCAGAAAAAGAAGGTAGTTAAGGTTGATCCAGATTATCAAAAACTCGTTTTTGTTCTAATGTATTTTGGGACTGGGTGGTAGGATTAAAACAATGTGATGTGGTGGTTAAGTGGTCTAATTTTCATATGGATGGTTCTCAAATGGCATCTTGCGTTAAAGAACATTGATACCTTATTCTTAAGTACTCTCCTCTTTTTAGCATTTTATACAATCTGTGGTTCTCCTTCCAGTTTATTACTATATTGGGTTCATGGTCGTGGGTTCCTCTCTTTACATCACTGACATGTTGGCTTTGATCCATATCTAGAATTGCCATGAAATAATTTGGTTTGGGAAAAAATCCCTAGTTTACCCCTCGTATTTTGGTCATTTGAATCACTGATGATGATTGGAAATTCCATTGATAATTTTTTTCTTTGAGGAAGTTAGCCTATTACAAAGAGATAAACATTTCACATGGATTTTGGTGTAGGTGGACTTCATCGCTGGCCTTAGTGCAGAGGTGGAGCTCAATTGGGGTGGCT
>APFE031732990.1:7005-27283 GCA_000404065.3 Pinus taeda
TATTATCACATTAATAAAACCTTTTCATTTCCATAATCAGATTCATATATGCTACTTCCACAACTTCTTATGATTAGGTTAATTGATCTTCAATGAGTGCATTAGAACATTATCAACCATATTATCAGTTAACAGATGCAGTAACATAGAATAGATCATCACACATAAGGCACACACATGAACACCATGATATAAGGTGGAAACCCAATGCGGGAGAAAACCACCTTCTGCAAGTCATCTCAATCTTCTTCTTAATAAGAAAATCCTTTTACAATATTTGTACTGGTGCAGTCTTATACCAGTACGGGAGCTACAACCCCCTTTTCTCTTGTAGTAGTCGATCCATTTACTAGTACGCGGGCTGCTACCTACTACAATGCTCCAAAGATTTCCTTTAGCTCTTGTACTAGCTTAGATACTAGTACGTAGGTGCTGTCCTACAATCTTCTCTCCTCCATGTACCACGTTTCATCAATTTTTAGACTGGATACACTGAAGCACAACACATAATCTGAAAGGCCACGTTTCATCCAATTTTCATACTGGACCCAACAACAACATTGAAGCTCATAATCAAACAACTTTCTGAATCACCCAATCACTAGATCAATACATATACAATGAGAGTTATCAACCAGATCTAGTCCACCAGATCATATGAACCTGATCCATTCATCTATCAATATTGAAGCTAATCATAATCATTCAATCAATCACTGCTGTCATCAGAACATAATATCAGAAACCAAACATCACTTCAAAACCCAGAACACAACAATAAACAGGGGCAGCTAAATAGATTTCATGAGAAGTACGCAACTTCACCCATATAACACCTGCGTAAAATTACGCACTGTTTCCAACTGAATTCCTGCGTACCCACCCTGTGTCCAATGAACTGCCTGCGTACCTCCGCATCTGCAGCGCTTCTGGGCCTGCGTATCTGCGCACTTGCGACGCTTCTGGGCCTGCGTACCTATGCACTTTTCCTTCACTGTACTTGCGTACCTGCGGGTATAGATAATCTTATGACTTCAAGAATAACCCAAACTGTCAGATCTACAGATCTGAACATGCGATGAGGAGATATCAGCCCATTAGTAGATCCGTCTTGTAATTCTCATGATTCTCCTTGAGCTATCTCTCACAAACCCATCACTAGAATTTCAGATCTAGCTTCTCTTCAGATCTTCTAATTTCACAAGTGTCTAGCCAAATGATCTCCTTTGCTTTATATAGGCAAGCTCTTCCTCAAATCATGGATCAATACCATAGATACCCAATACTAGGGACCCAAAAACATGGGGCTCAATAATAATAATAATATAAAACAATACCATGGGCCAAAACCATAGAATCAAGAATGGCAGGCTAAATACCACGGGCCAAACATAACAAACCCCACATGAGCGCGCTTTTATTCCTTGAAGTGAGTGAACTGGGGGTACGCACCTCATGAACGGGTAACCTGCGGGTATGTACGCACTTTATATAAGACATGCCTGTGTGCCCGCACCTTTTGTACGGTGTGCCTGCGTACTCCTTATTTTCTTCAATATTTGAGAGCTGATCATCAATCTCTGCTACTTACCTGTTGTACAGTGATCCATCAACTGTATGGGTTGCCATCAAGGACAACACTTTGGCCATAATGCCAACATCTTCTTACCAGGGAAAATTTTAAGAACCACCCTAAATTTATATGTATAATAAATGGGTGAATCCCCATGATACATAGGAAAAATGGCAGGCAATTTTATCAATAACATAATATATATTATATATATAGTATAATATATATATATTATATATATAATAATATATATATATATATAAGTAAAGTCATGGCGAATCTTTCACTGAATTATAAAATCTTCTAAGATCTTGACAAATCTTTCACTGAATAATAAAACAGTGTGAAGTCTTGGCGAATGTTTTGTTAAAGTATGAAACCATGTATGATAATAGTAAATCATATTCATTAAATTGTAATATACTAACATACATGTTTAGAAAAAAGAAACATAATTTTCTCTTCCTACAAACAATGTTGCAAGTTTCAGTGGTCGTGTTTGTCAAGGTCCTTATTGTACACTCTTTCATATCCTTCTATTAGTTTTGGTAATATTCCACAACAAAGTTCTTGCAGGTGTTGATCTTGACCACTAGTTTTGTCAAGGTAGGAGCGATTAATCTTCTCTACCACTTTTGTCAAGCTATCAAATTTCTTTCTTATTCCATAGACTCCAATTGCGAGATAAGAAAGTACATCAAGTTTTTTTACCCCAACAAGCCAACAAGTAGCAAGCCCCAACTATATAATATAAGAAAGTAGTAGGTATCCCAAAGGCCTGAAGGGGATCTAATGGAAATAAGTGACCATTGTCAGAAGCCTTCCAATCAATATATAAATGTAGATTTATTATTATTTTAACTGGAAATCTTCAATTAAATAATAAAATTTAATTATGTCTCTCCCAATCTAAATTGCTTATTAGCATAATTCACTACCTTCATATGTCTTGCATTTTTTAATAGCGTTGTAGCATGTGGATTAATTTCCTTTTTGGTGCACAATCTCTGCATTTTAGGACAATATGGTGTAGTGGCCCAACCCCTACAGATCATTACGACAAACTAAGAATAATAAAGAAGATGAAAGGTTGTACATACCATCATATTTTTCAAACAACTAATCCAACATCAGTACCTTAATTTTTCATGAAGATATCATATTGAGAACGTTTGAAAAATGGTGGGAAATATGGGCAACGACTATCTCTCTTCTGTGAGGATGATGCGGAAATAGTGATAAGATTTCACTGTTTAGATTTTTTTTTGTTAAATTAGAAAAACCAATATTAATGGAGATATTGGTATTTTTTACTAAATTTTGTCAAGTGACTAAATGTAGCTTTAACGATTCACCTTAATATGTTTTTTACAATATAATTTCCTAAGTCTATTTAATATCTTCATTATCATAAAAACCAACCTATATCCTTGAAGACCCGGAATTAAGATGGATCTAAGCTGATAGAATTTCCCCTTTAAATAATCTATGCTCACATGAATACCATGGTATTGGGTCAATACCATGGATTATCATAAACCTGGAGCTTAAAAACTACTATTAGTAATTTATAAAAATTAATAAAATTAATAATTGATTTTTATTTTAGGTTAAAATGTTTAAGTGACATTAAATTACAAGATCCATTTTTACTCTTGATCTACCTAGCCTCGAGAGGGATCAAATATTTTTTCACTCTATGCTAGTTTGCATATCACGATATTTGATCCCTCGCGGGGCTTAGTAGATCCAGAGTAAAGATGGATCTATGCTAGTTTAATTCCCCCTTTAAATAGGCTACATTCCACGTGAATACCATGGGTCAATACCATGTGCCATCTTTATTTTCATTAATACTAATATTAGGGTTAATACAAAAAATTTGCATGGTATTAATAATAATTTGGCCCATGGTATTTGACCCATAGTATTTGGCCCATAGGTTTCACCTAAATATAACGCATTTTTTGAGTGTTCGTAAATATGAGGTGACTTATGGAGTAAATATAAAAAAATGTTTATTTACCATACCTCTTGTTTATTTATATTGTTATTAATTTACCATACCTATTTTATAAATATGGTATTTGGCCCATAAATAAAACCTATTTTTTGAGCCTTCTTAAATAGAAAAAGGGTTATGGACTAAATATAAAAAGAGGTTTTCTCCACTTTATTTATATTTTTATTTATTTGGCCCATAGGATTCACTTAAATAAAACCTCTTTTGTGAGCCTTCTTAAATATAAAGAAGGTTATGGACTAAATATAAAAAGAGGTTTTATTTATTTTTCATACCTCTAGTTTATTTATATTTTTATTTATTTACCATACTTTTAGAGTAAGTATAAAAAGAGGTTTTATTTATCTACCATACCTCCACTTTATTTATATTTTTATTTATTGGGACCAAATACAACCTCCCAAACCAGAAAATGAGCAATTGCAAACAAATTTAACATTGCAAAGTAGAAAATTGGGCCATTTTAATGGAATATAACCTCCCAAACTAGGCGAATCGGGTCAAATGATTCTTTTCATAGTTTATTGACCCCTTTTTTTGGGGCTAAAATGAAAAAAATAATTAATTTCTAAATAAAAGTTGGGCTAAATATATGAAATAGGTGTTTTATAAAAATTTCACCCCTCTAAAATGAAAAACCCCTTAATTTTTCCCTTGGGCTAAAATTCTCCCCTAAAATTTACCAAGCTTCTTACATAGCATACATTGGTTGTTGACCTAGCCCCGCATTTTCTCTTTGTTGCGTGCCACCACATGACCTTTCACAAGGTTAGAGCCTTTCAAAGTTTTGGTGTTGTGACTAGCATTCTTGTTCCTATTTGTACATGCTTAAACCCTAAAAGAACTTCTTTAGCTTCTTTGCACGTGTTGAAGACCAAATAGTGATTTCTCAGTCTAATGTTGAAACCCTAACACTAAGGATTGCTTATGGATGTGGTGCATGCTCCAAGAGGCAACCTCTCATAGAACTAGTAATCGAAACTGCATCTTGAATATATTTCCAGCGAGTCTTACTCACTAGCAAGGAAAATATGAACAAGTGCTTGTGGGGAACCCTAATTAGTTCAAATCACCTATATCTGTAACCTGAACTCCATTTTTGGCTTGGTTATGGATATTTCCTGGTATGTTTTCCTTGTTCACCTATCAATTGGAGATATGATGTGGAAGCACAACATGGGAGAAAACCTAAATCATAAGGTCTTTGAGTTTCTATCAAATAAGAAACAACCTCTCTAGCTCGTAAAATAAGTTGAGATCCCTCATCCGTCCCGACGCAATAAATACCCTATAAATAATGCCAATGTGCACATGTAAGAAAATAAAATTAGGTAAAGAGTAAAGGATTGAGAAAGGCTTCTCGCACAGAGAGTTGATGCCACAACTCTATTGGGGTACTGACCAAGCTCGCTCGCAATAGAACAATGTTTGTGATTTTTTAGAGCGACTCTCTCGGGGTACATTCCAGGCCTGCTAGTAGCGGAGCAACACTAGAAATCTATTTTAAAATTTTGAATACAATAATCCCTCTACCTTGTTATCTACATCATAATTAACTACTAGCATGTGTAAACTTCCAATATGGTGTTAATGACTAACAGGACCTACTTGAGGAACAAGGGAAGGGAATATTTGTAAAATGTCAAATAACCCTAGGAGTACCCATAGTACATGGTTCAATACTTCCTTGCATCATAAAAAAGACTCAACATGTTGTAGGGAAATAACTAGAGATGTTGGATTCTACTAGTGGTTCGCCAATTGTTGTAGCCACTACAACAACACCAAAACTTTTTGGGCATTATAATTATGGTCAGGTTTTTGATTAGTCAATCCCCCCACGAATTGTTCCTATCAAACCCTCTTAATGTTCCCATTCATATGATGTATGTCGCACACGTTTGACTAGTTTTATCTCATGACTGCATTAATTGGTCATTAAGGTTTTGAAGATTTGTTGCTTCATTAAAAGTCTCTCGTAACTTTCAAACTCATCTTTCTATAATTTTCCTTGCAATCAATGAAGACATTGTATGTGGACAGATAAGACTTCAATTTGGCTTTCATTATGTTGACCATATTAGGGTTTGGGAGAAACCCTAAATGGTCAAAAGAAAGGTTCTCTTCATGTTTTAACCTAATTTATATACCTCTAGGGGCACATTCTCATCAAAATTGTACAACAGTATGGTAAGAATCAATACATTTCATATTCCCCTAGGCTCATGATTGGTTCCCCATCTCAACATGTGCATTAGTGTTTGTGGTAATTGTTGTCTCTTTCGAATGCATGTGTCATCATGAGTGCCTTCAATGTGATTTTCAAGGTTTAGGTTAATAAAGAGATTCCACTTGCATATGCAAGCTAATTTGTGTAAACCTTGATCTATGGCTTGTGTTCTTCTCTCAAAAGGGAATCTAAGATATTTTAGGCATTCACATTAATGAGGTAAAAATTTTATGGACTTTGTGAAACTCACTTACAACAAAATTTTAATTTCCTTGTTTATTATATTTAAGGATTTGTGATGAGAAATGTATGAATTCATTTTAATCCATGGTTTGACAAATTTATAACTCATTATGGCATGTAGGGCCATCTTTTACATCATCCAACAAACCCTAAAGAGGATGGTACACATAACATAATGTGTATGCCTAGAAGAAACTCATTTATTCACCCAGATCATTGGAATAGTATATCTGAAAATGGAAAGAAAGCTTCATTTCCCAAATACTCATGGTTATCACAATGTTTTGCTAAATAATATTCACTCTGCCCACTTATGGAATAATTCAATAAGTTCAAATAGGGGTAAGTAATGTTCTCAAGTTCTTATTAAGGCATGAAGGAAGGATAAATAATTACATGTATGCAATGCAACAAAAGACCTTTCAAACTATGGTAATTACGTTATAAAGATGCATGGGGACCACAATGTTTTTCGAGGCCTATATATATGAGGTCATGGAACTAATGCTACTGACACATGCAAGAAGGTTTAAGCCATTGACACATAGATTCAAGCCTGAAACGTGAAAGGGGTATAATGAAGGTTCAAAGTGCAATGTCATTGAGTATACATGCACCATAATATAGGATAATACAACTAATGCATATGGCACAACAATCATTGCTTGAATTTGTTGAGAGGTGAGGTTATATTTACATCAAACCAAGGGGCACTAGACTTTATCTACTTGAAGCATCCAAGACCATGCGTTACGCCAACAAATATCTATAACTAAAGGCGTTGAAGTGCATGAAAGGATGTGTTGTAACTTGTTGCAATACTTTCAATGTGGAAGGAAAACAACGCCATGGTTTCATATCCAACAAAATGGCCATCATGTAGTGCCACACTGTGCAACCATGTCATGTGTCAATAGCATGAGCGAACCATTGTTGGTGCAATATATATTGCATTGGAAATTACGTACGATAGAGTGTTGGTCATGGCATATGTTGGCATATCATCAACGCTGCACCACTGTCATGACGCGTTGGGAAAATTAGGCTCTGGTCACTCACCATCACTTTTGGATGGGCATAGTTGATGCAGTAGCTATCGGAATTACAAACGCGTTGCAAAGGATTTGAGAGTTTCTGGTCATCAACAGGTAGCAACACCCCATATCTATCACTATTCATGAGACTAAGAGGGGTTCTCAATGGAGAACATCTCACGTCCTCTACAACACCATGGTATTTTATGGTAGATAGTGATCATGTTATTCAGCTAAAGGAATTTTCTTGGTAGTCTGGTACATAGCCTCTTTATTTGACAGAGTAATCATTTGAAACCATAGTTTGAAAAATATTCATATTTGGATGCCTTTCAGCCACAATGGAAAGTGTTACATTGTAAGGTACTACTGCAAGGATTGTTACCACAATGGCTCGGTGAAAAGGTTGTTTCGTGCATTGCATGAGGATTGTACAAGAATGCAATAGTTGAAAGAGCACATATGTCAAAAGCATCATTGATCTGGTTCCATTTTGTTGTGTAACTGTCCTATGCAACCATCGCACATTTAGGTATTTTGTTTGATGTTGCGGCTTGCGATTGGAAGAGAAACTGTGACTAGAGCATTAGGTTGTAAGGTCGCGATCATGATCCATAACGAAGAACCCATAAGATGTGACCCATGTTATGATGCAACCGTGTGACCCTTTCCTCAAAACACATTCTGCTTCTATGACTTTCATTAGTCACAATCCACCCTGCAGGTCACAAGATCGCGTGCCAGGGCCTTAAAGAAACAGCCATAGGATGCAACCTATCTGCAATGCGACTTTGCTACCTCCACAGGTCACAATCCATCCCACAGGTCATCATTTATTCAACAGATCGCCAGTAGTCAAACTTCCTCAAGTCGCTTTCCTAAATGCGATTAGCATCCTTATAATTGAAGGTCACACCCCAAGCCTTCATCATGACTCTAGTAAATAATTGCGACCTACGCCACTATCGGGTATTGTGACCATAGTGAAAATTGTGGTCATAAACATAATTACCCTCGCCTTTTGAACTTCCCAATGCAAAGGCAGAAAGGACCTCAATTTATATTTTCATTCATAATTTATGACTTGGCCTAGGTCAAATTTCTAACTATGACTTGGCCAAAGTCGCACTCCCAAATGTGATGGATCAAGTGATGCATTTGAAAAGTTTATTTAAAGTGATTTAAATGATCCATCGAATGAAATGACATTTGTGATGATTGAAACACATATTAAGGAATTGTAGAATTGAGGCTTCTGTGATCCATCATAGTTATAAGAAGAGCTTCGGCGTAGATCACATGAAATAGTCTTTTTTCGACGCGTTTCGAACCAACTAGTGTGGTTCATCGTGAGGACAAGTTGGTTCGAAACGCGTCGACAAAAGACTATTTCATGTGATCTACGCCGAAGCTCTTCTTATATTAAGGAATTCTTAAGAGCGTTGGAGGGATACCATATATTGAAACATCACGTGAGAACATGACATAGGCTAAAATACAATGGCATAATGCTATATTCATAACAACATTTCGGCATTTCAAAGATATTTTGAGTACAATTACAAACAAGGGAGCCACTGTCATAGCAGTAGTGTCTGTCGGGGTTGAGAAACTCGTGTAATTGCCCATACGCCCAATTGTATTCGTTAATGTACAACCTTATTATTAATTAAATGAATTGTATTCTATACATAAACAAAAGGTAGGGTAAACAATATGTAGTTATGGACTACCATTATTCTTAGAATGCCATCTGCTTTAAAAGGAAAAATAATTTCATATGCAGTCTCTTCTACACTGTTAGCACCGCCTATGGATTTTATGGTCCTGAATATAATCAAGCTTGAAAATCCTCATTACTAATGCTGATGACCATTGCCAGGGTTTGAAGACAAGGTCAAGTCTACGTGCAAAGGGGTAATCCTGATGGAACTTCATTATTGCTGACACTACTTGTTATCCCTCATTGCTTCGGGTCTATGCAGCGGTTTGGGCTTGTTCGAATTCGGAGAACAATCGCAGTTGGGCTTGCCGATGAAATAGAAGGTATGGCGACTTTAAAACATAAATCATGTCTATGTTATTTTAGACAATTCAATGTATTTTAGCATTCAAATGATACTTTACATGTAAAAGTTGCGGATGCCTAAAAAACAAAATTATCTTTAATATAATATTATCTTTCAAAATTTGTGTGTGCCATCTATAGAGGAGGACGTACACTTGCACTTTCAGTTCTCGGTGGATAACATGCTTTAACAATGTCAATGAGAGACGATGTTCATAATATGTTTCACTAAATATGGATTTAGCTTTCAAGATTTGTTTATGCCGTCAAGAAGTGCACTTTCTGTTTCAATAGATTATATGTTGTTTAACAATATTATAAAAGAGAGTACTCTAACAAAACATAACACTATCAAACCTATTTGCCGCAATAAGCCAATTTGCATCCGATCCAAAACATTAAGTAAAACTATTAAGGCATTCTTACTAAAAGATAACTCACCAACTTAAGAGTATTTTCACTTCGTAACTCACCAAAGATGGAGAACCTCAATTTGGTCCACTCCAAAAGTATCCCAACACCTTTGGTAGCATGATACATGTGATACAGCCTTTGTTCAAGCATATGTGCAAAACATTTCCACGTTGCAGACATAATATTTCATAAAGGAAAACATAAATAAATAAATAAATAATAAAAATTAAAAATTAAAAATAAAATTAAAAATAAAATTAAAATTAAAATTAAATAAAATCAATCAAAAAAATTTTTAATTTAAAAAAATTAAAAAAATTAAAAAATTAAAAAATAAAATAAAATAAAAATTAAAAATTAAGAAAAAATTAAAAATTATATATAAAAACATAAAAAATATAAATAATATAAATAAATAAATAAATAAACAAATAAATAAGTAAATAAAAAATATAAATAAAATAAAATTGAAACTATGTTGGATCGAAAGTTCCAAAAATTATCCTAGTTGATTAAAATTACATATACAATTAATAGGAACAAAGCTTCAATGCTTTGCATCGAAAGCCACTCTACCTTAAGTATAATGACTATTGTTGATCGCTGTTGTAGATTTGCATTTGCAAAAGCTAACACTTGGCATAGAATTCTGTAGATATTGTTATGGTTGTTATCGTATGCATGATATCCACATAAACTTGCGCTTCAACGCTAGCCCTGCTAAAGTGTATATTGTTGATAACTAAAGCTAGCAGCCGGTGGCAGATAAATGCACACACAAATCAACCAAAATAATATTTAGAGGTTGAAGTTGCTTACAAGATATTCGGAGGAACCACCACTTCACTTTCCTCTCTGGGAATAACTTTTTAGAATTGTACTCACTATAAAAAATGTTGATATGCAATCTTCATAATGGTTCCAAACCTATTCTGAGCATGATAGTTGTGTACTAGTGCAAACCAAAACATAAAACGTTGATGCATAAACTCCCAAATTAATTTTACAAGTGTAGCGGAATAAATTTTATACAAGCGAGAAACATAACAACCAAATAAATACGGAAAATATATTGCATGTTTGAACATACCTCCACTCGGATTCAACCTCTTAATGTATGGACATATAAAATGATCAACAATGCACTTATGTTTCTACTGCACAATGTAAAGAGGTAATCTTTTGCACACCCAGGTCAGTAGCATACTACCTGCGGACCATACAAGAGAGTACACGGTAGAATGTTAAATGTGATACTATGTAAATCGAAGTTCAAAATTACACCAACTAGCATCGCTAAACCATCAACAAGCCCAGTTGACAACAAAGAGGATAATCGACCATCAAAAGTGATTGATTTATAAAAGAAATTTACATGCATTCAAGTACCCGGTGGCCTTACGATTAAAAATAAAAGAAAAACTATGTTACAAACAAGAATTACATGCATATGAAAATATGCTTGTCTTGGAATATCATTACTATATTTTAAAAATATATATATATTCGACTAGATTCTCAAGATCTCCCTAAAACATCAAAGAGGAATAGGCGGTACACTTTGGATAATAAAAAGGCCACTTTGCCTTCTTAACTGCCAATAGTCTAGTTCATGCAAGTAACAAGCATTTTGAAGTAAACATTGCAATAGCACCGTAGTTCCAAGTGGTGTTCCCTCCAAAAATTTATGTGCCGAAATCATGGACCATTATGCCCATTATTCCACCCTTGAAACTTGAAGCAACTCATATGAATAAGTATACATAATATCAACCAGCATTTTAGTCTAGGAAGATTGTGAGATTTACTTTCTCCTTGTCTTGTCCCGCTTTGCCTTTATAAACTTTCTATTACCCCTATCGCCTCCACCAGAAAACTCAAGCCCACCACCACCTGCAGGATCGAGCGTGCTCAGAGCACTGGATGCAAAAGGATTAGCTGTTGCTGGACCAGGTTGGGCACCAAACTAGAAAACAGATTGCCCAGCAGACGGAGCAGTTGGCTGAGAGCCAAACACAAAAGATGGAGCCGGTGAAGCAGTCTGTCCACCAAATACTGGTGGAACAAGACTAGATACCCTGACAAAAAAGTCGTGGAAATGCAATTGTATAAGCTTAGCAGCTACTCCAATAAAGTTGAGGAATGCACTGCTAACCACCCGACGCACAATGGGTTCCGCATCTGAACAAATAGTATTGTAATAGCCCACTTGAAGGTTGTCGCTTACTAGAGCCCCAGCTAAGGCACAAAATAATACAGCAAAGAGGGTCACCTTACGGCATAGAGTCTTCGCGAGCATATGCAAAAGCCGTAATGGATGTAGAGATGTACCTTTGCCAAGGACACTTGGAGTGCATGCAGAGATGTAACATACAAAGTAGTAATAAATCACCATGTTTTACGTTGTGAGCCCAAAAATTTACCATTTATTTAACTCTTTGGGCCCACCACCCTACAACTTGTCTCGCATGCGATAGCTCAAACTAAAAGATGGACAACACAACAAAGCGATAGCTCAAACTGCAAGGTGGACAACATAAAGAAGAGGCACTTTGATATTAGGATATTAGGATATAATGCCTGTAATCAATTCCTTGCATCCTACAGTTCCCTGCCTCTATCCAGTGGATCTGTTCGAACGACTATTGATAGTAGATAATATTGTACGCCTTTGAATTGATGGGCACTTCGAAAAGGAAATCAAGGAAGCTCTCGAGTATGTTTATAGGTATAATTGGAAATTTCGATTTTGCAAGGATTCCAATATTCAAGATTAATTCCTCTGTAAAATCCATTGATAAAACATGTTGCATTCAAGCATTGGAATGTAAGGGGAATTGGGTGGGGCAGAGTGAATCCCGTAGCAGATCTTGAGATCACTACTTTGGGATTTCAACTCGTTCGGTTGCATAGGTACAACGTAACTCCAGGTGTGTTTTATATTGAAGTCATTCCGCTATCATGATAAAATATTACCAAAAAGCATGCCCTACCCATACGTGGTTTCTATTAATATTTTATCATTAACTGTTCTATTTTGATCTCTGGATATCGCATTAACTGTTTTGTTCTAATCTCTGGATATATATATCATTAACTATTCTGTTCTGATCTCTGGATATCGCATTATTAACGGTTTTCAAGAACTTCAAAGACTCAAATGGAAACTTTTTTTGCTCGTCTGCTCATTTCAATAAAGATGTAGCGGGCATGTTGAGCCTTTATAGAGCTTCTCAGCTGGCATTTCCTAGTGAAAACATTTTGGATGAAACTAAAAGCATTACTAGTAAATATTTAAAAGAAGCCTTTGAGAAAAGTGAAACTTTTAGTGCATGGAACAACAAACAAAACTTAAGGGAAGAGGTACGAAAACATTATGCCCAGTGCCAATGGAAATATGTCGCAACTTATTTTCTCCATGCAAGGGATTGGATTGGTTGAGTTTCTAATTTTGTTAGCCATTGCCAGATTAAATATGCGCTGGAGAATTCTTGGCATGCTAGTGTCCCTAGAGTGGAAGCGAAGAGATATTGCCAAGTTTATCGCTCAGATTATGCACGCATAGCCAAAAGCATTTACCAGTAAGTCAAACCCCATATTTAATTGCACTCCCATTACCTTCCTCCTTTAAAGTCTAGCATAATCTGCACGTCCTTTTAATCCCTTGTTGATAATAGCAATGGAACTGACTGGGTGCTACATTTTTTCTAATATCAGGGGCAGTCCCAGATGAATAAAGCAGCATGGCAATATTGGCTTGTTCGATTTTCAAGGGCTATTTACGCACAGGTGTGTATTACTTTCCTGGTTTTAATGGTAGCCCATAACTACATATTGTTTACCCTGCTTTCGTTTCTGCATAGAATACAATTCATTTCATTAACAATAAGGTTGTAGATTAACGAATATAAAGTTGTTGTAAGTGTTTTTTCATAATTCTGTTCTGTTTACCTCAAACCAGAGATTTATTTTTCAAGAATATTGCAAATTTTTTTATTTTTTTTTTTCTCCAAGGTATGGTGCATTCCTCTAGGCTTTCTTTCTTGTACTAGCATAATATGCACGTCCTTTTAATCCCTTGTTGATAATAGCAATGGAACTGACTGGGTGCTACAGTTTGTCTAATATCAGGGGCAGTCCCAGATGAATAAAGCAGCATGGTGGTATTGGCTTGTTCGATTTTCAAGGGCCATTTACACGCAGGTGTGTACTACTTTCCTGGTTTTAATGGTAGCCCATAACTACATATTGTTTACCCTGCCTTTCGTTTCTACATAGAATACAATTCATTTCATTAACAATAAGGCTGTAAATTAACGAATATAAAGCTACTGTAAATGTTTTTTTCATAATTTTGTTTTGTTTACCTCAAACCAGAGATTTATTTTTCAAGAACATTGCAAATGTTTTTTTTTTTATTTTCTCTGAGGTCTTGTTGCACAAAAATTGTCACTTTGACTTTCTGCAATCAATATGAGTCTATCACCACTCATACGTACCTCCTTTGCAAGTCTTAAACCTCAGCTTTGCATATCAATCTTTGAAAATGAGAGAAAGTCCTTAAAAAAATATCTTAAACTCTGGTTTCGCACTTTCTCTTAGCATTACCTGTGGTACCGCACTCATTGGTCATGTCCCCTGTGCATCTGACCGCTCTGTATCTGCATTTATGGGTTCGAACCCCTGTAAAAGTTAAAAAGGCGCAAGTTTATTCTTAAAAACTCATTTGAGTCCAATTCTGGAAGCTTCTAGAGGGTCTTGCGCTGGCAAGTCGCTCTTGAGGGTTCATGCATCCCATTCTTAAGGATCTAACCCCTTGATGTGAGGAGCTTATCCCCTTGAAGGAGGACTCTATCCCTTCAATGGTGGACCTGTAACCTCCTTCCCTTGCACTATAAAATGAAGCTTTGGGCTGGTTACTTGGGAGGTTGAAAGCTTAATTTTTTTTAGGGTAAATGTTGCTGGAACTTAGTCTTCCTTATTGAGCTTTTGAGAGGAAAGATCACATACCTTTTGATCCCATTTGGAAGAGAGTGAGGCTTGTCAAAGTAGAGGAGATTCTTGCTTGGACCCTGGGAAGAGCTTGTACAGCATCAAGGCACCAAGGTTGTAAAGTTCTTCTTTTTCAAAGTTAATAAAATCAAATTTATTTTTCTTAATAAGTTGTGTTTAATGGTTTATTTCATAGACTCCTTGATCACTATGATGAACATGATTTATTATATTAGCTATGCAGGTGTTCTTTGATGTGTGCTTGTTTGTGTTTGCAGGTTATTAAAAGGAAACTCTTTGAAGCTGTTGGAGCAAGGCTGCCACAAACTAGCGCTAAAACACCTCTTAGTTTTTATTAATGAATCGTAATATGTTTAGAGAAAAGTAGATTTGCTTGTCTTGCTTGTTGCGAGATATCGATTGATACTAGGGAGATCGGTCTTGTCCGCAAGAATAGTTTATTCGCTTAACAGGTCTGGTGCATTCCTTTAGGTTCTCTTTCCTGTAAAAAAGGGTGCACCCCAAACACAACACAGCAAAAAAATACCAAAAAGAAAAATCATTGCCAAAGAAGAATATGATGCCAAAAAGAAAAAATCATTTCCATAGAAGAATAGAAATGTAAGAAAAACATTTCAAATAAAATCACTGTTATACTGCTTAAACAACTACTATGCCACTGGTTCTCATGTTGCTTACCTTGCTTACCTTGTCTTCTATGGTGCAGGTGCAGATGAAAGGAGTCTTCATTTCTGTCACTCCTCCATTGCTGCCACTCCTACCATTGCAGACTTCGGCGAGGTTTTCAGAAAGAATGAATTTATCCAGTCTGCTGAAGATTATGAGTACATCTTCAAAACTTCGATGCAGATTAGTTCATGAAAGTCTTCCACATAATTTCTGAAGCGTGCTTCCATGTGTTTTCTCTAGAATCAATTTATCCAATCTTCTAAAGGTCAGAACTTCAATGCATTAGGACACTTGGAAGAAGCCGTGGCAGTTGTAGAAGAAGTCGTGGCACATGTACATGCAGCGACAGTGGTGATGGTTCAAACTGCCTATCCTAAGTTTTAATAAAAGTACACAGGCGAGCCCCAAACTCTTTATCCTAAGTTTCAAGAAAATTATACAGTCGAGCCGGCAATAAGAGGTCGAAACAAAAAAATTGGATAAAAGTCTATTGCGCAAAACATTTTATTTAAAACATTAGTTTAAACATGAAATATACGGGAAATTTTATTTGGTCAAAGCGATTTAATAGGAAGTGAATGATCGGTCGATTTCTATAGTCCCTACTATGCCAGAGGCAGGGACTAATAAGGGTGGCAGAGAAAAGCTGAGATATGTAAAAGCGATCTCTAGCTTGAAAAACCCAAATATGTGAACAGTGTAATAGCACAAAATATAGGGCTCTTCAGTTTGCTGAGGGCAATATTCACACATACCTCTAAAATACATATTGAGTATGTACAAGATATATACAAAGGGTTATGGAGGACTCAGTCATTTTGATGATAATATATTAGGGCCATAAAATTCTTACCTATTATTATTTGTGATTTTTTGCTACTTGTTTCATTAAAGTAAATTTATATTGATGTTTAATCAATGGGTGCATGTGATTGCAATATTAATGTTGTTGAACTATTTTTTATTGTCCTTTCAGAGACAAGGTAGAGACATCATCCAATTTAAAGAATTATGCCTCTTGGCATTGCAAGACAATGAAGTTGTATTCAAACACTTTTTCTGTGGTTGACAATAGGTCTATGGATGAAAACATGGTCAAGCTGAAAATCCATGTAGAGGTCACATTCATTAACATTTTTGTGACACATAAAGGGATTATCTAGGGTGGAGGATGTTGATTTACATGGAGAAGGTTAGGGTTTCTTGTAAGAAGTTTTTAATTAGGGTTTCGACAAACATGCTAGCTAGATCCATGTAGTTGTCCAAATCACTGGGTTTAACCTCAATGGCTAATGTAAAAACAGACATACCAACATTCAACACAAAAAGTGGATCACAACCTTCTTCAGTAGTCCATCATGATTGTGCTACAACATTAGGGTTTCTATCAACCTCCATTATTCCCCGCACAATTTCTTGTATGATTATTATGTTGATACTTCTCATCATAATACCAACAACCTAGTTGAGATTGATTCCAACATGTAATAGTCACTAGATGAGAAAGAGTCACGAGGAAGCTCAAGAGTCATGAGGGTAGGTCAAAGGTCACAGTAAGTATACCCTTATGCCTCATTTCTAGGGCACTTTAGCACTTAAGCTTAGACAAGGTGTGCATAGTTGATATGTGCTTGAAGAGTTAGACATGGCCAACTCTTGGGGTCTAGGAGGGTGATTTGTCATGAGGCTAGGGTTTTGCCTTGGATAATGGTATGAGCAACCCATGTTCCATTGTTAGGCTTTGACGGTCTTAAGGATATGTACTTGTATTCGCAACAACATTAATAAGAAGTGCTTCATATTTTACATTGATTCTCATGCCTTTCATATTGGTTGTATTGGCATTGTGGTTGTGTGTGTTTGTGTTTTCATGTGAAAAATATGTTAATGAATTAGTTTGTGACTTATGGCTTGCATGTATACTTTGAATCCTTTCTTTCTCACTCGATGTCATGTTGGTGACCTATTGCAAATTGATTTGCAATTAACCTCTGACATGTTTTTGTTTAAATATGTCTGAGATGGTTTCAACTCACTAATCCTTATTATGGAATACTTTTCCTTATTATTGTTATTGCATCCTTGTATTTCATTATTCAGGTTGTTAATTATGGGTTGACCTCACTCCCATAATCCAGGAAATTCATCCTTGTCCTCGCTATAACAACATCACATTCAATAACCAAGAGAGAAACATGCATGGTGGTAGTTGGGCCCACATACTGATGGGGATCCTATCCCAAACAATGAGCTATAATTGGGAATTCACACTGGGGAGACCCCTTGGATGCTCGCGGGACATCCAACACTATCAACACATTACTAGTGTTAGTGAGTCTCTATGTGGTTTGAGAGCCCGACAACCAGGCAACTCCTATATTTATTAATCCAATTGATGCTCTTCCTTGCATAGTCCAACTTAAATCCTATTTTTTGTGTGAGCCGTATGGTATATTCCTAGGTTCCATTATTTTCAAATATGTTATACATAATTGTTGGTACCCTTCCACTCCCTCTGTCATTAGTGCTTTGCACTGGTTTGCGATCCATTAAAGGGTGCAATGGTTGAATCAATCCATGTTGCAGGCAATTATCACTATCTAGGATGATACACCTAATCTCCCATGCATCCTACATCTTTAATTTCTATAAGGTTAGCGCCATTACCCACCTTCCTTGCCATGGTAAACCTTCTACTAAATGTGTTGCTCTTCGATCATGTAAAGGGCCACCACAATCCTGATACATTAAATTTCAATATTATAATAGTTACAAGGGGCATATTACCACACCACCCTCCCTATTGGCTAGGTGGGGAGCTGACAACCTACCTCCTTGCTTTGTGCTCATCACCCCATCTAGGGAATGAATGAATATTAAAAAAATAAGTAACATTAAATTTAATGATTCATTTGATATTCTATTTTTAATCATAAATATATATTGTCCAATGTCTTCCAATTACAATATATGGAGTTCAACAACAAATGCTTCTCAAAATTCAGAAGATGCAAAAGTATGATGTACAACTTTGAAAGCAAGTTGACAGAGGAAGAATTAATGAATGACCTCCCTCTTGCTTTTAAAGGTGAAAATATTATTATAATTAAACTATTAATGATGAAAAACATAATGTAAATTATCAATCCCTCCCTAGACAAGACTGTGGCAATCAATTTTCATGTTGGCTACTATTTATTTAGCATTGACGATTACAAATTATAATGTTTAACTTTATAAATAAATAAAGTATTTTTTATTATTATTGGAAAAAAAATTGCTAACTTTTAATTGGATGAAAATTTAGATCTCTTATTTAAAGCTTGTTGCCATATGTCCCGTGTCACCTATAAAGTTTACTAACCCAAGCATTCATAACTATTCATTTGTTAATATTTAATTGGATAAAAAATTGGAGATCTTATTTAAAGCTTGGTTTCATATCTCCCATGTCACGGATAAAGTTTGCTAACCCAAGCATTCACCAGTATTCACGAGCATCATACTTTTGGCAACAACTTTTTCAAGATGATATTGTAACCCAAATTCTAGATAAACTGTGGATATCACAGATAAAAACCGATAAAATTTGTTATGTTCTTGGCTAAGTAAATATTTAGTTGAGTTCGTTAATGTAATTGTTTTTTTATTTGGTTGCATCTCAAATATGATTTTTTATGTATGTATTTCTTTCTTTCTTTCTTTTTACGGGGATTTGAACCGGTGACTTATCATAAGGAGTGCTTTAACAGCGCATTCATTCACCGTCAATCCAAAGCCCCGTAAACTTTTATGTATTTCATTCACTTAATATTGTGTAATTTAATTTCACTTTTCTTTATCATATTTTCTCTCAAGATTTCATACACGGGAGTGAAACTTCTATATATATGAATTTGCTCAATGTTTCTGGTTATGGTGTTTAAGAAATATTAAAAGAGCTTAACTAAATAAATAGTTCCCCGACTATTGCAGGAGGAGACTTTGTTTGCATCATGGTGGGACATTGTAGCCTTTGTCATGTGAAAGAATTCGCCACCTCCCTTCGGTCTCAGGGGACGGATGTCGACTTTGGTTGCAGCGCACATCAATAATCCACTTATGTCATCTCTTTCTCTTAGATTTTAATGACCTCACCAACTGGTGTGCAACCAATATCGTTTCTTTCTTAGCTTATCCCTCTTATTTGGTTTTTTTGTTTAAGATTATATGGGGTTCGCTCAGTGCTTTAGTCGCTCTCTTGATCACAATTCACGTTTTAGACACGGGAAGCCGCAACAAAATAGCAATGAACGATCATAATAATATTAAGGAATTTTAATAATACTTTAGAGGCGAGAGAATTCCATTGCCATGTTGAGCACTCACTTCAAATCTTTTCTGACTCACAGGAGTGAAATATCAATCTTCAGATTGAATTTGGTATTGGTTTGCCTGATTTAAGCGAAAGAATTCCATTGCCACCTTGAGCACTCACTTCAAGATTTTTTTTGAACTCACATGAGAGAAGTATCAATCTTTAAATGAATTTTGAACTGGATTTGTGGTTTCAACAATTGAGTTTACTTAACTGCAACTATTAAGCTTACTAGATTATTAGAAATATCGAAACAAGATTATTTTTATGTCGATTGCAAGTTCTCTAATATATTTAGACATGCAACAACAAAATGTGTGTTTGCCATATCAATTTTAAAGGTTTAAAATGAACATGTAAACTCCCACTAACAAAATATATAGCAAAGGCACTAACTATATAAGGCTTTTGTTTGAGTTTTTCCCCTTTTGCAACAATCTATGGACCAGTGGAAAGTCTCATCATGACTCTTTACCATTTTCAACACTCCAAGTAAACTTTGACGTCAACCAAGTGATCGCTGCATAGCCAACCATTCTTTCATCAACCACTGGGAAAGATATAATTGTGTGTAAGTCATACTCCCTTGCAAATACAAATAGGACTATTCCTTGAGGCAACGCTGCCTACAATCCGCAGAATATATACATCGTT
>APFE031732998.1:0-66746 GCA_000404065.3 Pinus taeda
TACTTTATGAGCTACCCACTAAATTGTAACTTAAATAAAAGATAAAGAGACTTTAGAATTATAAGTGACTCACTTTTTATAATGGGCGAGAACACTTTTACATAAAGTAACTTTAAAATATAAGTTACATGTGCTTTTTGAAAAAGTAACTCAACAAAAAGAAAGACTTGAACTCAAGGCCTGTATTCTTGTAAAGTAACTTTGGACCAAGTGAGTGAGCTAGTTTAAAATGTCAGTAATTTTTGGAAAAGAGGAAGGCAAATTTTTTTTTAGTCACTGAAGCTTTGGGGTGCATGCTTACTTGAAAAAACTCTTTTTTTTTCCTACAAAAGAAAAACTACAAAACCCAACACGAGCATACAAAAAAAAAAAAAACAAACCTTACGGCTTGAAGTTAGCTTTAGCCAGAAACTAAATATTTTTCTCAATGTTTCTAATTTTCTGAGATCACACTAAGGCATGACAAAAAAGAGCATACACATGAAAAAAATCCTTCCTTTCTGTTTCTGATTTGTTGAGATCTCATAGAGTCACGGGGAAAAGAGCATACACAAAAATGAATGGTATAGATCCGGTAATAAAAAATAGAGCCCTAAGTAAACTGAAATAAACTGAGAGATGAATAGCTAGAACTACAAATAAAGACTATATACCTCCAGATCTTAAAAATGACGTAGCTAGGGCTACCGGAAACCTTTTCGCGTGAAATGAAATGGGTTCCTCACTGGAACAGATGCTCCTAACACAATAGACCAGTCTTCTCGGCCCAAAAACACTTAGAAACAATAGATATAGGAAAAGGCAGTCGAATGTAGTTGTATTGGCTTAAGATTTGGATCACCAATGGATGCAGCCCTTAAATAACTTTGATACTGTTATCACTCAGGTTGTCCCTAGGCTCCTAGTAGGGATACGGCCGAGGTAACCACAAACCAATCTTCTGATTGCAGGTTCTAGCCCACCTGCAATCGGAGAGGGCTCTCTCCTTTAGATTCAACCTTAGTTGATGATTTTAGGCTAGCTTTCTGACTTCAAGGGAATGTTGACTGTGGTTGGAAGGAAGGTAGGATTCTTGTATAAAGAGGCACAGTAAGGTGTTATAAACTTCAAACCATTGGGCATGGAGTCACAGATTGAGGCATACGAGCGTTTTCTTGGTCACAAGGGGATACGAAGCGGGATAGCCACACAGGATACAATACTCAGACTGCTGAAAGTACGGAATGGACATCAGGGATGAAAGGCAAAAGAGAATCATTTCATCATGCTGACAAAGAGGAGAAGTGGATGAGTGGGATCCCGGAGTAGTTAAGAATTCCAAAGACATGTACTCATATATGAAAGAAACAGGGTAAGCCAGATCATTTAAGAATACAAGCTCATAACTGTTTCTGAAGAAAACATCGAAAAGTGCAGAAATTGAACTTAAGGTGTAATGAAACAAATCTTAAGCTATTCTTTTTTCCTGCAGCTTAGAAAGGCGGAAAGATGATAAAAACATAAAATAAACAGGGAGGAAGAACACTTATTGGATCATGCAGGGACACAGGAATTCCGAGATCATTCCTTGGCCAAGAGAAAACAGCAAGTTGTTTCACAATCCATGCTTTCAGCAATCTTTGATTATGAAAAATATGACAGTTACAGTGCGAGTCTTTACTTAGAGAAAATTGCTGGAAAAGAAACTGACCAACAACTACTACTACCAACCAACCAACCCTTTACAATATCGTTTCGGGTGGTATTTATAAACAAAAATCAGGAAGACATCATTACATGTGACCTTGACAAGTCTGCTTAGAACTCTTCAAAAATCTAAATGCTGCTGGAATTAAATGCAAGTAAATCTTTTTGGCTGTGCTGGGGGTAGCTAAATCGGAACAGGTGACGAGGTGGCCCTTGGGGACCAGATGCGGTGCTGTTGGAGTGAATGTGCTTTGGGCTGCAGTTCAGCTTTGGTGCGAATTGAATGTGCAATTATTATGATTTGAGAGCTTCAAGTATTTCGCTCTCCTCCTATGGATCTGCTGGAAGATATTCAAATTTCTCTTGCTTTGGGCCGCTGCTCAAGATATTCTCTGATACACTTTGCCACTACATTGATGGTTTCTGCCGTCGACTGATACTCTTTGACATGCTTGAAGCCTCCTGATTTGATCTGATACACTTTAAACTCTGTGACTGATCTGCTGCTGTCTTCAAACCGGATCCTTTGGCACGATTGGGCGATTTTCGGGCTCTTTCGGCGCGCAGTGGGCTCGGAAATCAGAAGATTCCCTGAAGATTCCTCGAAATGGCCTATTTCCCGTAGCGATGCGCATCGGAAACTGCCTCTGTTTCTTGATCTGGAGCTCTGAAATGCGACTTTTCTTCCTGCACGAAGCTTTTTTCGGCTTTTCTGGCTGTTGACATAAGCATTGCGTCGGCTGTACGGCGGATGACGTTAGCAGTGGGTCCTTGGTACAGCGCGACGTGGTGAGGTGTTGGATGGACGGTGGTGAAGAGATTCCGAAGCGATATCGCGATATCACATCGGCAAGGAAAGAGGGGGATCATTGTGTTGGACCTTTGGTGCTTGTGACTTCCGATAGGCGATATCGCGATATCGCATTGGCAGGGGACGGAGGGGTGAATAGATTGGACACTCGGCGTTTGCGATCGTCGATCGTCGATTTCACGATATCGCATAGGCGGGGGACGGATGGGCAATGTTTTGCATGAATATGAGAGGGCGAGGTTGCGACGTGAAAACGACTTTGAGGAGAAAGGTAAGTAAGTGGGTGTGAAGGGATTTTGAGGTTTCGGAAGGGGTCCGACTACTTCGGGGGAATTTTATACTTTGGAAGGAGTCCATAGTATCTGGAAGGTGGTTTCAGAGGTTGGGGTTCTTGCTTAGTTTCTGATAAACTAAACAATTCCTGGGAGTTGCTATGGTTATTTTTCAACCAGGGGGAGGGATATTACATAGGGGAATTTTACTTAATATTAATACGGGGACGAGAAACATAGGGAGCTACATAATAATGTTAGTGGTTAATATGAAGATGGTAAGAAAGCACTAAGTTCGGGAGAACTTAGGCTGTCGCAGGGGATAGGACCATACTTCGGGAGAAGATATGGAACAACTTTGAGTAAAGCAGATCTTTACTCAAGCCAGCGTTATGAAGATGATGAACTTAAGAGGTGTCAATCAAATCTTGACCTCTTTTGGGGATGTTAGTTAATGATCGGGGAAAACAGAGAAGGGGAGTTAGTTATACCTCATTTGAGCCTTTTTGCTTACAAATCTTTGCTGATTATGTTCTGCCTGATCTGATACCTGAAAACTTGGAACTGTTCAGCAATTCAACAGCCTCAGAACTACCTACCCAGCCTACTTGCCTAGCATTTTTTCTTCTTTTGTTTGGGGGTGCACTTAGACTTGCAGACCCATCATACATTTTTCTTTTAATGCTTTCCTATCTACATGCTACCCTTATTTCTTCCAGAGCCCAGATTAAGCTGTTGGGCTCTTCTGTTTCTCTACCTATCTAGGAGTCTGCCAAGATTAAACTGTTTGGACAGACTTGCAATCTCTATATTCTAAAACATGAAATTTAAACCTAGGGAGACCAAGATTAAACTGTTTGGACCTCCCTTTAACTACAAGTAGCGATACTGGGATAAATTTACAAAATTTGAAGGCAATTGAATGAACTTGAAGTAGCCTTCTTCATTTGGAGATTGTTTGAGAAAATACGGAGCATTGCAGCAAGCAAAGTACGACATATTTGGCCTGTGAAGTGCTAATCATGAAAAATGAATACCTGCTACAGCGGGAGCTAACAGTGGCTCCACTTGGGGATGGCTTCTCCTTGCGGGAAGTCAAGAACAGCAAGCTAGAACGCCTTGTTTTTTTTTTTTTTTTTTTTTTTTTAGCTTCTTGCTGTCTTCTGCAAAACTTATTTTCTCCGGCCGCTTTATTTCTTCTACGTACCTACCCTAACCAGCAGTTACTTTGCCGTTAGGTAAAATAAAATAACCAGTGCAGCCAATTAAGCGACTGTGAAACGTGATAATCTTGCTGACTGATCATTTCTGAACACAAAAGCATCATCCGGGCATATGCTTTTACAACCAAAATTGTGGCCTCCATCACTTGCCACTGAAGCTAACGGTCTTCACTGAGAAAACATGTTAACAAAATTTTGTTAAGCCAAAGTTCCATGTAATCTGCGATTGGATCGATGAACTTACCCTGTGAGAGAACTTCTTCTGCTTCTTTTGAATCTTCAATAGAATCATGCATAGTTTGTGAATCAGCAGGTGGCGGCATCTTCTCCTGAGTTGAGGACGGGAGACTTCAGCATGATATAGGATCTTCTGGGTCGAGGGGAGCAGCTGCATCTTCGGTAATGAGCCTAGCAGATGATCCTTCTATCTTTCCCTTGGATCCCAGATCACACAAAATCCGCAGGTCCTCAGGCAACAGTGTTCCCTCCTGAATATGGGCGTGGAAGCTTAGGCATGATTCTGGGTTCTTTGGGCTGGAAGGATCAGTTACATCTTCGGTGATGACCCTAGCCATTGATCCTTCTGTCTTTCCCTTGGAACCCAGATCATACTCAAATTGTAATTCAGGAGACAACACTATTTCCTGTTGAACTGGAGGAGGAAGATTTTGGAAAAACTCTTGAGGGTTGCGAAAATCATAAGACTGACTTTGAGCTCCCAAGAGTTCAATTTCATTCTCATATTTTTCCACAACAAACTCAAGGAACAGTTTATTCCAGCCACCTGGTATTTTTGACAATACCGTCCTGAAAAATTTGTCATTAAGCTCAAACTCTGATAAACTTTCTCTGCATTTTTCTAAAGCTTCTTCTATCGGAAGTTCCTCCCAAGATTCGGTCATTCTCTCTTGTTGTTAATACATGGGGTATTTGGCTGTAACCTTTGGTTCGTTCCTCAGTGGAGCCTTTGATTGAAATTGAAGTGGAGTCGCCAGGTGGATGTCTGGACTCTGAAATGCACTTCCTCCAGTGGGGTTTAAAGATGAACAGAGCGAGTGATTCCCCAAAGGAGTGCGCAGATACAGGTCGACCGAGGCTTTTACAAGTCGGTTTCTTCCACTGTAGAGCTGCAGATTGGTTGCATTGATTTATCTGAGGAGGTCCCCAGCGGAGTAGCCATTATGTTATCACTCAGGTTGTCCCTAGGCTCCTAGTAGGGATACGGCCGAGGTAACCACAAACCAATCTTCTGATTGCAGGTTCTAGCCCACCTGCAATCGGAGAGGGCTCTCTCCTTTAGATTCAACCTTAGTTGATGATTTTAGGCTAGCTTTCTGACTTCAAGGGAATGTTGACTGTGGTTGGAAGGAAGGTAGGATTCTTGAATAAAGAGGCACAATAAGGTGTTATAAGTTTCGAACCACTGGGCATGGAGTCACAGATTGAGGCATACGAGCGTTTTCTTGGTCACAAGGGGATACGGAGCGGGATAGCCACATAGGATACAATACTCAGACTGCTGAAAGTACGGAATGGACATCAGGGATGAAAGGCAAAAGAGAATCATTTCATGATGCTGAAAAAGAGGAGAAGTGGATGAGTGGGATCCCGAAGCAGTTAAGAATTCCAAAGACATGTACTCATATATGAAAGAAATAGGGTAAACAAGATCATTTAAGAATACAAGCTCATAACTGTTTCTGAAGAAAACATCGAAAAGTGCAGAAATTGAACTTAAGGTGTAATGAAACAAATCTTAAGCTATTCTTTTTTCCTACAGCTTAGAAAGGCGGAAAGATGATAAAAACATAAAATAAACAGGGAAGAATAACACTTATTGGATCATGCAGAGACACAGGAATTCCGTGATCATTCCTTGGCCAAGAGAAAACATCAGGCTATTTCGCAATCCATGCTTTCACCAATCTTTGATTATGGAAAAATATGACAGTTACAGAGCGAGTCTTTGTTCATAGAAAATGCTGGAAAGAAGACTGACCAACAACTACTACCAACCAACCAACCCTTCACAATATCGCTTCGGGTGGTATTTATAAACAAAATATCAGAAAGACATTATTACAAGTGACCTTGACAGGTCTGCTTAGAACTCTTCAAAATCTAAATGCTACTAGAATTAAATGCAAGTAAATCTTTTTGGCTGTGCTGGGGGCAGCTGAATCGGAACAGGTAATGAGGTGGCCCTTGGGGACCAGATGCGGTGCTGCTGGAGTGAATGTGCTTTGGGGCTGCAGTTGGGCTTTGGTGCGAATTGAATGTGCAATTATTGTGATTTGAGAGCTTCAAGTAATTTCGCTCTCCTCCTATGGATCTGCTGGAAGATATTCAAATTTCTCTTGCTTTGGGCCCCTGCTCGAGATATTCTCTGATACACTTTGCCGCTACGTTGATGGTTTCCGCCATCGACTGATACTCTTTGACACGCTTGAAGCCTGCTGATTTGATATGATACACTTTAAACTCTGTGACTGATCTGCTGCTGTCTTCAAACCGGATCCTTTGGCACGATTGGGCGATTTTCGGGCTCTTTCGGCGCGCAGTGGGCTCGGCAATCAGAAGATTCCCTGAAGATTCCTCGAAATGGCCTATTTCCCGTAGCGATGCGCGAATAGCGCCTCGCGCTATTCGCGCATCGGAAACTGCCTCCGTTTCTTGATCTGGAGCTCCGAAATGCGACTTTTCTTCCTGCGCGAAGCTTTTTTTGGCTTTTCTAGTTGTTGACGTAAGCATTGCGTCAGCTGTACAGTGGATGACGTCAATAGTAGGTCCTTGGTACAGTGCGACGTGGTGAGGTGCTGGATGGACGGTGGTGAAGAGATTCCGAAGCAATATCGCGATATCGCGTCGGCGGGGAAAGAGGGGGATCATTGGGTTGGACCTTTGGTGCTTGCGACTGCCGATAGGCGATATCGCAGTATCACATCGGCGGGGGACGGAGGGGTGAAATTTAAACCTAGGAGTCTGCCAAGATTAAACTGCTTGGACAGACTCTCAATCTCTATATTCTAAAACATGAAATTTAAACCTAGGGAGACCAAGATTAAACTGTTCGGACCTCCCTTTAACTACAAGTAGCGATACCGGGATAACTTTACAAAATTTGAAGGCAATTGGATGAACTTGAAGTAGCCTTCTTCATTTGGAGAATGTTTGAGCAAATATGGAGCATTGCAGCAAGCAAAGTACGACATATTTGGCCTATGAAGTGCTAATCATGAAAAATGAATACCTGCTGCAGCGGGAGCTAACAGATACCATGTAGGAATTTATAGGGTAAGTTCCTTAGACAGAGCACCAAAGGACACTACTCACAAATAGATCACAGATCAATACACCAATATTATTGATGTGGTTAAAACCCTCAAAGAGGGAAATAGTCCATGACTTGAGCCAACATGGCCACTTCAGGCAATTTATTAATAAAAGGATGAAAATTGACATAAGCTTCTCTCATGAACAGTTTCCCTACAAATGACCCTCCATGCTCTTTAAATAGAGATCATGGACCAATCGGGTGTTAAGCCATGGATCAAGTGTCAGTAATACCGAGGAGAGAATGAATCGTCAGATCACTACATATCGTAACAGTCGGATTATAAGTTACAAAAGTACATAGTAAAAAAACAAACTTTACCTAACTCTACACTAGACCAAGTTATACTTAACTATTTCTTATGTGTCAGAATATCCTGACATAACATGTGTCACTACTAATATATAGAAAACTACAAGTCGTCCTCTTTCTGAAAATTCTTACAAAATTTCAATTTGATGCTCAGAACAAAAGTTATGACAAGTTTCCCCAGGTCATCTGTTTGGATTGTAATTCGGGAGTCTGCAAAAAGACTAACTTAGACCATATACCTGAATATATAGCGAGACAATCTCTGAAATTCGAATTTGAAATTCAAAATGAGTTCGGCTCAAATGGTTTTTTTTTTTTTTGGCTTCTAAAATGTCGAAGAAAAACGATTATAGTGAAAATGCCATGATGACCTGTTTGGAGCAGCGAAACCCTAGAATCCAAAGCTCTAATACCAAATGTTAGGAAACCAACTCACAAAAAGACAGAAAATATAGATCAACGCCTTAGAATTCAGCCTCTTCAAGGGGCAACCTCCTTTACATTACAAAAATTAAAAATTCTTGGATGATACAAGTGACTAAACCTCCCCTCTATATATAAGAGTCTAAGGGGTCACAATATAATCAAACCGAAATAATAGTAATAACACAAGGGAACAACAATAACAATAGTGGGTTTCTATGGGGCACACTAATAACAATATGGGGATGATAGGGGCACAATAATAACAATAAGGGATACAATGACAATAGTAATGGGGGAATCACTAGTATTATAGGGACCTAACATTCAGATCCAATGCAATCCCCTCTTTCGATATTTCATGCTCTATATATTGTCACAATATTGTATCTTGTCTTGAAAAATTCACATTTTTTTTTCATGTAAGGTCTATAGCACTATCTCCAAATGTTTCTTATGCTCTTTCAAGGTCTTTAAATATATTAAAATATCGTCTATAAAAATTAATACAAACTTGTCCAAGAATTTTCTGAACACATTGTTCATCAAACACATGAAGGTAGTGGGTGCATTTGTAAGCTTGACAAGTAATGCAATAAATTTGTAATGTCCATACCTAGTTTGAAATGTTGACTTTGGTATGTCTTCTTATTTAATTCTTAGTTGGTGATAACCAAATCTAAGATCTATTTTAGAGAAAATAGTCGCTCCGTTGACTTGGTCAAACAAATCATCTATTCTAGGTAGGGGATACTTATTTTTAATAGTCAATTTATTCAATTAATGGTAATTAACACACAACCTAAATATTCCTTCCTTTTTCTTGACAAAGAGGACTAGTGCACCCCATGGTGACACATTGGATCTAATATACCTTTGTTTAAAAACTCATGTAACTGCATTTTTAATTCCATTAGTTCTGGTACATTAATTCTTTAATGTGCCTTTAATGCCAATATTGCCCCTGGTATCACTTCTGTGGAAAAACGTATTCCCTCTTAGTCGGTAAACTATGAATTTCCTCAGGAAACACATCTTGATAGCCTTAGACAACTTGTAATCCATTCATAAACTTAGTTGAATTATTTGATGAGTGGTCCTCCAAATGAATATAAAAAAGTTGGAATCCTTTCCTTGCAACCCTCTTCATCTATAGTGCAGATATTTGGCCCATAGGAATGGGTCTGTGTATTCACCTTATAATTTTGGTTTCTTCATTTTCCAATGTACAAGTAACAAGTTTTTCAAGGAAATTAACAATTTCCCAGTGCCCCTCTAGCCAGTCCATCCCCACCAGAATGTTATATGAGCCTAATGGTAAGATACTCAAATTTATGGTAGTATGATCTCCATTTAATATAAATGGACACACTTTTACCCAATCAGTAACTTTTTTGTTTTGTTTTAGTGACCAACTGGACCGACAACGAATTTTTATCTTTTTTAGATTTTAGCTTACAATTTTCTAAACCCGAGAGCTAACATAACTCAAACTAGCACCAAGGTCTATTAATATAAACTAGATTGGTTAAAAATAGTACCTTCTATCTCCACCGTGGTGGATAGATGCTTTAGTTGGCACCCTTCTAAGGTTGTGTTGATACACAATATATTTTTGGCCACATCATTGATGGTGGAGGCCTCTTGAATGTTCTATAGGTTTTGCATGGATCTGGTGTTATAGGGAAATTTTCACAAAAGATGGGGTTCTCTGCAATCCCAACACTTTAAGGGTTCCTTACCCCTTCCATTAACTCCCTTATTACTGATTTCAACCTGTTTAGACCCAGTTTGGGTATGAGTCTATGTTCTTTGGGTCTAATTTATCTTTTTGTAGATGTTTCAGTTCTGACCATGTTTACTTGGTTGCTTAAATGTTCTGAATTTTCCACCTTTTCCACCTTGAGCCATTTTTTCCTTCTTGTTATAATGAAATTTCATATCTTCATTTGTTTGCTTTGCCTGCTAATAACCTATTTTGGCCTTCCTAATGGCTTTGTCCATGATTTTTGGATTATCATACTCGATTCACTCCTTTAAAGAGAGTGGGAGGAATTTTACAATTTGTTGTACTTTCATCTTTTATTCTCTTATGTATGGCACATAATGTAAAAGGTGAGTGAATTTGGTTACTAACTCATCCATTAACATCTGGACTAGTTTTAAACCATGGAATTCTTTAGCCTTATCATCAAAATAATGCTCAATAAAATATTTTTCTTTAAAAAGTCATCAGAATTCCTCCCAATTAACCTATCTACCCTCTAAATTATGAGTTGTTCTAACTTATTCCCACCATAGATAGGTTTTCCCATGTAATTGGCATGTAGTTAACTTAGCTTTTAACTCAATAGAGTAGTCATACAATTGAAAGTATTTGTTAATGTTGAGCAGTCATGCTTTTGATTCTTTTTCCATTTCCCCGTCATAGTTTGGGGGTTTGATCTTTTTCAACTCTCCTTAGAGTTCCATTTTGGGCTTCTTCCCTAGTTTTGAATGAATTTTCGATGAACTATGCTCTTCTCCTTCATATGATTTTTCTTTCTTACTTTCAACCATCTCCTTAGTAGTCTTGCACTTAGATTTCTCCCCTCGGCGTTCTTCATCCCTTACTATCTTTACATTCTTGGGATTGGATTTATAAGTCAATGTTTTAATAAGTTTCCCTTGTTTAGTGCTATCTTTCAGTAGCTTTTCATGTCTTGGACACAAATTCACCAGTTCTTTCTGCAAATCCTTCATCACATTTAATAGCTCACTGGTGGTTACTTGCGCTTGCTGACCCAAATGCTTATAAATTTCTTCTTTTCCAACGTGAGTACCTCCTTGTGGTTCTAATATTTTGGTTAGATTGTTTAGTTCCTCTTTTTAATTTTTGTAAACACAAAAATTTATTTTATTAATGAAAATCATGGTCAACTCAAAGGCCATAGTATTGCAACTTGCTTTTCTCTGATACCATATATAACATCTCTCCCATTTTACATAGAAAAAAGTATGTGATTTTCCTTGAAATTTGAATAGTGATTTGTTTTATAAGGTAAATAATTCATAATGTTTTGAATTCCACAACTGAGATAATTCATCATAATGTAAGACCACCAATTGGGCTATCCAAACATGCTTTTCCTTACTATGTACAAGTAAAAATCTGAGGTCTCTACTTTGCAGCCATGGAACTCATCATAAAATGCTACTGCATGCTTATCAATTTCTCGATATCTTTCTTTATTAAAAATTTTGGTCGCATTGCTAAATTATGGTGTCTCATGCTCTAAGAACATTCAAGTTTGTGAAGAATTCTATATATATTTATTCACACGTACTTGTTGGCTCTCTATATATGTATGTATTAGTTATAGGCCTTACTTTTTAATTCTTAATGTACATAACCCTTACATTGGGAAATTGGAGGTCGACCCTTACAATCATAAATGGTGTATTGTTAATGTATATGTATACATTTTTATAAATTTCACATTGGGACTTTCCATGCCTCACTGAATCGATTGAAAGTCACAATTTATATTTTATATATGTAACTTTGTGGTTTTGCTTTCCATTGTGGTTTGTGTTAGTGCCTAGATTTACCTCAGGCTAAAAAGGTGAGCTTCTAGGTCCACATCAAACCACGCTCAGCCTCGTAGCTAGCCCTACGAGGACAGGAGAGGGCTCTCTCTGGGTCAATCTCAGCAAAGGATAATCGATGGGGCTTGAGATGACTGAAATAACAACAAATTTTAGGCTAGGTATGAAATGTAAGTATTTGACTTGATTTTTTGGGGGTTTTGTTGGAAAAAGGGAAAGGCAAATTTGGGTCCGCGGATGAGGCCAAATTTTTGGAGAGTTCCAGTTGGGGAAAGGTAGGCAGTAGTTTTGATGCTTTAGATGAAATGAATGGATAGAAAATACCACTAAGGAGCTGAAGAGGGCAAGAGGCTGTAAGAATCCTCTCCAAACAAATGAAAATATGTAAAACTAAACAAAATTTAAGGCATAGCACCATAAGTTAATGAATTCTACCTTTGTCACTCAATTTGTTTAGTTTCAGAAGCAAAGAGAAGGGAAATGGCATATATAAAACATCAATGAACTTACAATTACATGAAGAAAAACACCATCAAAACACAGAGCCACAAGGATCCCAACAAGTGTTGCAAAACCCTGGTCTTTCCTTTGCCAAAAATGCAGAAATCAAATGTACAATGAAATGCCAAGCAATCCCAAGTGTCCAACCCTCAAAATGACCGAGAAATTACATGATATAGACAAGCCTAACTCCTTCCCATGCCTCTAGGGGTCGAGCTCATCATTCTAGGGGCTGTTTCAACCATATCTAAACAAGGAACTGCAAAATAGGCAATAAAACAACTTGCCTCTATATGAAAGGAAACTGATTCATTCACTATCTTTTCACTTTTTAGTGAATGAATCTACTAAAACAAGTAAAAATGTGCCAAAATTACATCATGGTCATCAAATTACATCAAGTTAGATCAAGAGTAATATCGAAAAGTGAAACTAGTCAAAACGGGCTGAAATTCTGAGCTGAAGAGTGAAAAATAGGCCAAAACTCTCTATGCGCCGCGCCCAAAATCTCTATGCATAGCACAACGTTGGAGCTGATTTTGAGGCTCTTCTCGAAGTCCAAATTGAGCTCATGATAGCTCGTTGGAAAGCCTCACCTGTCTACTTTCCAAACCAAGTAAAATTTCTAGATTTGGTGTCCATTTCCCCCTCCAAATATCCAATCTCCCAAGACTACTTCCTGTGTGTCAAAATAGGGGCAATGAGGTCATTTTTTGAGTATTGTTTGACCTTTTGAGGGCTCAAAACCTGCCCAAATTTCTTGTCCATAGGTAGGCAAGCATACATTTTCATGGCAAATCCAGAAATGCAAAGCTTTTGTGATTTGGAGCTCTATAGCAAAACCGAGCACCACGTGGTGCGACGCATAGGGAGGAAAACTCTGTTTTTTGTGCAAAAAATTTCCAAAATGAAAAAATTGCTCCAAATTTATTGAAATTTGGGCTGAGCTTTCTCTATCAAGAGCTATGTTTGGTGAAGGAAGCTTCAGCCAATATCTAGAGTCGATCATGCTCCTTTTGCCTCTTTGATGCTTTCTTCAATTTTGCCTTTAAGCTCCTTATCCTTGCTTTGCAAACTTTGTTCCTTGCCATGTAATAAAAGGCCATGTGTCTCAGCAAGTGTTTCTCCTTGTTGGAATTCTCTGACAATCTCTCTAAGTGAACATTGGATCTCTCAAGCCAAGACTCCCGATGCTTGCTAATGTGTGAGGTTTCTTGATGAGATTTATGGTGATTTTAGTTTTCTGCCACCAAGGGTAAGAATGTATGAGGGACTATGGAGAGAGAGGGTAAGAGGGATTTTAGAAATGTTGCTGACTAGAATTTGGGGGATAGAAGGGTTTTAGGGATAGTTTTTTAGATTTTAGGATAACAATTAGGGTTTAGGAATGTGTAGCTAGGGTTTGGGATAATGGGAGTTAGGAATATGGGGTTAGTGAATTTAGGGATATGGGAATTAGGGATATGGGGATGAAACTAGAAAATGAATGTGGGAAGCAAAGAGTGTGGGAGTGAGAGAATGGAATTTGGCAACAAAAACACAAACTACAAACCCTAAGCACTTGTTTGTGAGTACAAATTGCAAGGTATTAGGGTTTGAATTTTCTTTTACACAACCACCATAAATTGTATGAAAAACTCCTTCACTAGCAAAGACGAGGGCTTAAATTACTTGCACACTAGAATATTTGAGTGATTTTGGCAATTTGATGCGAGTTTTTGAGAGAAATTAGGCTTCCAGCTCTTTGCGCCGCGCCACAAACCCAATGTGCCGCGCCTCCAAACCCTATGCATAGCGCATTTTACATGAGACTTTTGGAGGCCTTTCCGGTGTCCAAATTGGGCATAGGATAGCGCGTTGGAAAGGTATTTGAGTCTACTTTCCAACACAACTATAATTTTTACATTTCGAGTTCATTTTCCCTGTGAAAAATCAAATCTTCCAAGACTGGTCAAAATGTGCAAAATGAGGCTGCCTAAAGGCAAAGTGTTGTTGCAGTCAACTTTGGAAGGGCTTCCTCAACTCCAAATTGAGCTCAAGATAGCTCATTGGAAATATATTTGTGTCTAGTTATCATTTGAATCATCAAAAAAGTCATTTGGCCAACAAAGCTAGGATAAAACTCGATTTTCCCAAGGTCACTTCAGAGGTGCCTCAATTCTCTCGAGGCAACTATATTTTTGATATGTCTCTAAAACCATGACACCTGTGTAAACAGTGAAGGAGGTTTTTCTGCCTTGGCCGGTTTTTGACAAAACCCTCTCTCAATTTTTCCAAATTCATATTTTCTTGCTCAGAAACATCATTGGAGTAAAACCTATCCCGATGTGTAGAATAAGGGATTTGTCGAAATGAAGAGAAACAAAGGGGATAAGGGGCTCCTAAATTCTTGAGAAAATTTTTGGAAGTAGGGAGGCATGTGAGGAAGTAGGGGAAAGTGGAATTTAAAATATTTAGTGAGGGGAAGGAGTCGAAAAGGGAAAAACACATGCCTAGCCTAGAAAATAGGGTTTGTAGAAAGAAACTAGGGTTTGTGCAAAAGTGAGGAATTCGAGGGATCGCAGTGACGGGAAGTGTTTAATAAGGTAAATTAAGGATAGGGGAAGGTGTATGAACATCAGTATACAAGGTTTTCTGATGATTTGACCATCCAAGAGAAATTACCTTCAAAACCCTGGGAGAGGGAAATGAACCTTCCCTAGGCACAACCGAAGCATGAGCAAGGTGTAAAATGACCCAGTGGAACTTGACAAGATGATGAAAACCCTCTGAATGATGGTACATTCAGCTGAATGGTGACATGGATCGACATTTGGACAACTTTGACAGGAGTAAAAGCAAGCCCTAGACCTAATACCTAGTGACCAAATTTTGCTTGAAGACTCATTGAAATGACAAAATTTGACCTTGACACCTTAAAATCACTTTGTAAGAGCATGTTTGATTATTGGAGGAAGGCTGCAAAGACTGAAACTAACAGTTTGCACATAGGCATGTAACACATGGTGATGGTTTACACATTAGGGTCCACATTGCTTACATGGAAACGTAGTTATGTGGTGGATTCGATGGTGGGATCAAATCTTGGTTGATCAACTATGATGGTTGATTAGGTTGACATTAAGGTAACTACCCTACCATGTCTCACCATCATAATCTCATTGAGATGTTGTTCAAGTTGTGAATTGAGCTCAGCAACCTCATATCGAACCCCACTTTAATGAAAGTGGATTTACCTCATTTATGAGGGGAGATACCATTAGATTTTTTATGGTTTAGATTGGAATGCACTTGGTTTGATTTCTTGCTAAATTTCTTAGTAGTTCTTGTTCCGTTTTGTTTATGATTTTGAATCAAATTTTTCTTGAAATCGTCCTCAAGATTTTACACTTTAACTATTGCTCAGTTTCTCTGTAGGTACCCGAGCTCCTCTCTGAGGGTTTTCGAGTCTCGACATCGAGTTTCTTTATAATTAATTTGGTTTAGTTTTGACTACTCTAGGAAAGTTTTTCTTGGTGAGATCCCTCAAGGTCAGTTTACCAGAAACCATGGCCCTAACATTTCTTTTTTTTCAAGGGTTTTATTTTTCTTTAGGCAACTTGTCATTTTAAGGACTGAATACTCCTTTTCCTGGTAGGAAATATCACAAATATTATTTTGTATTCACATGTAATCTATTTAGAGCCCTTGTTATTAATTCCTTTCTCTTATGGTGAATTTCTAAGAGAATTGAAACAATTAATGACTTTGCTCATTTACTCGTAGGTATGTACCATTGATATTAAGATTCTCGACTGTACATTTGCTAGAAAGGTTTCTATGGTTTTTTCATTGTTTTCTCTCCACTTCAATGCCTACAAGTACTCTTTAAACTTTTAACTCTTGCTAGGACTTTTGCGTCATGGTGAGCTTCCATCTTATTCATGGCTACCTTGGGTTTGTATATTAGGGTTATTGAAGTCAAGGCCCTATGCTAGTTGTAGACACATTTCTTCCGGTTTGGAAGTATTACTAAATGTTTTAAGGGAAATATCCATTTATTTATAATCAATTTGTTCCACAGATCTGGGTCTGTACTTATTTTGTGTGAGGTATATATATATATAATATATATTAGATAGATATATATAATATATATAATATATATATATAATATATATATATATTATAATAATAATATAATATATAAATATATATATATATATATATAATATATATTATATAATATATATATATATATATATAATAAAATATATATATAAAAATATAATAAGATATAAAAATATAGCTATAATATATAAATATATATATATAAAATATATATTTCTTGGAGAATTACAATGTTGGGATTGTATTTTCTAATTTGTTCCTTCATGATCCTTTTCTTGTGATAGTAGTTAAGGCCCCTTATGTTCCATGATATTATTTTCATTGCAAAAGGGGAGGGGAGGGGGTGAACACGTCCATGATCAAAGTTACCTTGCCTAAATTAACTAAAAATTCACTTGCTCTTTGGATCAACTCCTTTATAGTTTTTCTTCCGCATTTATTTTCCTCATTGGATGGCTTTTGGGAGGCTTTGAATGAATGTGAATAGAATTTGAGTTATAGTTCTTTTTCTAATATCCATAAACAATGATCAAGTTCTTAACCTTCAAATAATATTAGTGAGGCAACTTCATTTATGGATCGAGCACAATCTTCATACCTTGTCCTTTTAATTATTCCATTATCATTAATAAGGCCATTTCACATGTGTCGACATCCTCTGGTCCCTCTGAGATCAAGGATGGTTAAGAATCCAAATAATTCTCTGGTGATGTCGGTTGTGCATCTAACTTCTCAAACTATTTTTTAGCAGAGGATCCTTTAGGGTTTTCTAGGTTTTTTTGCTTTCTTGTGGAAGTGTCTTGCTTGGGGTTTTGCTGGGCCTTTCTAGACTCTAAAATACCATCATGGTCCTCCTCTATATTCTCTAGTTTTGTGAATTCTGTGAAATTGTAGGGTCTACCCTTCTATAGAGGTAGGGGATCTCTAGTTTCTTCTACTAGTAGTTGGTCACTGGAAGCCCTCTGAACCCATCAATGTGGCCTGTGGAGCTTATGTGGGAGGATGGACTAAGGGGAAGTCCTTGAATAAATTTTTGTACTAAAGATAACACCTACATCTAATGGAAATGTGCTTGTAATCTAATGGCTACAACATATCTTCATTTTGGTAAAAGAGATTTAGTGGATTTGGGAAAACGTTGAGAGATATTCATGTAAACACAAATCCTACCATGGGTTGTGTAATGTATGATATTTGTAACCTATGATACCTAGAAAAAGGAGTTGATCATGTTACCAATATCTTCGAAGATTTGATCTTACCAATATTTAGTGGGGAGAGCATATAGCTTGATCCAAATTGGAGAAACAATACATTATCTTTGCCCAAATTGAGTCTTAGGTTCTAAAAGCAATTGAAAGGCATGTATTGTTGAAGAAATATGGTCCATTATCAAAGACTCTTGTGTGATCTTCGAGGTTTGCAAAGATTATTGTAAATAAACCCTTAGCTCCCAACTAGAGATCAATGTGTTTCGTTAGTTTCCATTTATGCTTGATCCATATGACTAGATATGTAATACTCCAGTAATTTAATTTTATGACTTTCATGTTAATGTGTTTTTGAAAGGTCAAATGGGACAAATGACATTATGTGATAATGTAAATATTCATTTCAATTGAATAAAAAGGATTTTTTTGCTGTTGTGTAATTATTATTGTAGAAAATATGTTAAAGGCTAACATATGAGATGAAACTCCTAACAACCAAGGAAAATAGTTGGAATTAGTTATGCCCAAGAAGGGGCGTGAACAAAAAGAAGAAAATCCTCATTTTTTTCCATTCAAGAGAACTGTTGGTTAAGATAGACCACAAGAAAAACACAATTGAACATAAACGTCATGAAGTGGAACCTGTATAAGAAGAACTATGAGAGACAATAGCAGTTGTTGTTAGGACCTAGCTAGTGGGAGAGAAAGAATAGTTATAAACCTTGGAAAATTAGCAAGAAATTTCTAAAGGGTTAACGACGTGAACTAAAAGGATTATTGTGTTGTTTTCTACTAGCATGGAGGAGTGGAGCTAGGGGGGAACTATCTGAGAAAGCTAGTTCATGGTCGGGTGGAACATGGAAGACTTTAACCTATTTTATGGAAGAATTTAGATAATTATATGAATGTTAAATTATTTGTGAATGATAGGAATTGATGATTATCTTGTTTTAGGAAAAGATAAAGCATATTTCTATTGAAAAATTAAATGGTTCTAAAATAGCATATGAATAGATGAGAAGCTTTAATATTAGTTGTTATATGAGCTTTAATATCAGTTGTTATATCAGCTTAGATATATAAGTATATACAGATGTATGTGTGGTTATATATGCTTTTTACAAGTATGTGGAGGTGCTCAAGTGCAAGGTAAAAACCCTCTTTGTTGCAGGAAGTATTAAGGAGTTACCCATAAATTTCCCTTGGAATATCTGAGTGTGGACATCATGAATAAAATGAAACACGGGGTAAAATAAATTGATAATATCATTTTCCCTAAGTAAAGATAGTGGTGATAAGAACAATTTTTGTAAACAGATAAAATTTGGGTACATATCTTATTGGTATTAAAATGTGTGTGCTTAAAAGTAGCAGAATATATATAGATATATATATATATATATATATATATGAAGGTAATAAAGTTTGTCATCATGCCCAAGTTAGCAGCACAGGCCTCTTAAGAACAATAACTTGTTCGTATGCAAAGTACAAACAATCATGGACAAATATAGAAATAGGGATCAAAAGACAAAAAGTGGTCCTCAATTACAGTGGTCCATTAGGTTTTTGATCTAGTTGGGTATTATAAATAAATTAAAAATATATAATATGCATTCCATAAAAAAAATTATTTAACATATCTAGGAAGCACTTTAAAGAGAAACAACATACATACATGTGTGTGTGTGTGTTTAAATAAGAAAAGAGTATAACCTAGTAAGGGAAGAATGTCATGTTGAAATCTTTATGTAGATGTATATGGTAAAAGCTGTCAGGGCAGGAGGTAACTCCTCAAATGAATTCTATGTATTCATTAAGATTACTCATGGTTATATAGATGAGGGAATGACTCTTGGGCTTCACCTCCCAATGACTCTTCATTTTCCATTATTTACTATTTACATTAATTACAGGTTTCACATAATCCCAATGATTAGGTGTCAAACATTCCGCCCCCCCACCCCCCCCCCCAAAATCTGAAGGGATGTTGGTGAGTCTAAGAATCGTTCTGAAATTTTCAAACTTTCCCCTTCCAAGCGCTTTGGTGAAGATGTTTACAATATGCTCATTAGTGGAACAATGGTGTAGATGGATTGTTTTGGTCTCAACATGATGTCGAATCAGATGGTATTTTGTATTGGTGTGCTTTGTTTGATCATGGAACTTTGGGTTCTTGGCCAACTTTATTACAGAGGTGTTGTCAATCATGAGTGGAGTTGAATGTACTTGTTTTACCTAGATATCTTCTAGAAATTTCCTGAGCCACACAATTTCTTTTATTGAGTCAGCTGCTGCAACATATTCTTCCTTTATTGTGGAATCTGTTGGAACTGAATGTTTGTGTGATATCCAGGAGATAACTCATGATCCAAGACTCATAGCATAACCTGAAGTAGATACCCCAGTTTATTTGTCTCCATCAAAGTCTAAATCAGAGTATCCAATCAAGCTGAAGTCACCCACCTGTGTATACTTCAGTCTAAACTCTTGGGTTCCCTTCAAGGACATTAGAAATCTTTTTGTAGCAGACCAATTTCCCTCACAAGGCTTTGGCATAACGCTGGAGAGGATTCCAACAACAAACAAAATGTTTGTTCTGGTAGTAGTCAGGTAGTTGAGACTTCCTACAAGCTGTCTATACTTTATTGCGTCCTCAAATTCTTTTCCTTCAATGGTTGTGAGATTTAAGTTTTTTTCCATTGGAGTAGTCATAGGATTGCACTAAGCCATGCTAAACATGTTCAACAGATCTCCAATGTACTTCTTTCGAGAGAGGAATATAGACTTCGGATGGTGAGTTAATTCAATACCAAGATAGTAGTGAACATAGCCCAAGTTAGTAATTTCAAAACCTTTTCTCTTTTCCTTCTTTATGGATGAAATGTATCTCTCATTGTTCCTTGACATCAAAAGATCATCTACATATACCACAAGATATACAACGATTTTGCCAACTTTCTTAACAAACAAAGTTGCATCATTAAGATCATAATGTTTGAAGTTGAGTTTCAGAAGATGCTCAATTAACTTTTCATACCAGGCTTGTGGTGCTTGCTTGTGGCCATGCAAGTATTTCACATGTTTTCATACTTTATGTTCATGCCCCTTCACAACAAATCCTTTCGTCTTGGACATAAAAACATTCTCTTTCAGATATCCATTCAAGAAAGCAGTTTTTACATACATTTGATGGACTTTCTAGTTGTTCTGAGCTGCTATGGAAAAGAGTGTTTGGATGGTAACCCATTTTTCCATCGGGGAAAAAATCTCCTCATAATCGAACCCTTCCTTCTGTGCAATACCTTTTGCCACAAGCCTAGCTTTGTGCTTGTAAAGTGAGCCATCAACTTTATACTTGTTCTCGTAGACCCACTTGTAGCCAATTGGTTTGGTTCCCAATGGAGGATCAACTAGATTCCAAGTGCCATTCTCTATCAAGGAATCATACTCCTTTTGGATCACTTCTCTCCATTCATCATGAGAAGCGACTTCTTTGAAGGAAGTTGGTTCAAAATTTATAGACAAATTTAGTTGACAATCATAAGAAACATCCATATCAACAAGTGAATCAAAATCATCTACATCACCTCCATTTTGTCTGGTTGAATTTTGTGTTCTTGTCTTTGCAACCTCATCAGGATGAACACTTTCAAGTGTCTTTGTCAGCCATTTTGGAGGAACTTTCTGAGATGGCCCAGGCTGCTCAGTTGATTGAGTTGGGACTAAATCAACATTGAGTCTCCCAATTCTATCAATCACATTACTCAAAGTATCATTAGTTGCTGGAACTTCTTGTGGGGGAGAGAGTTATTTAGAAGAAGATTCCACAAATTGATCTAGTATAGGAATCCCCCCTTCAAGGTGTGGAATCTGATTATCAAATTCTTGGAATGATTTTGCATGTCTAAATTTATCCAAGTGATCAAGTTGTCGCTCAACAACATTGTAAGCTTTGGAAGATTCAAAAAACATTACATCTCTATATACAATAAATTTCTTATTAACTTCATCATAGAGACAATATGATTTGGAAGTATTTGAATACCCCAATAAGATACACTTACAACTCCTTGCACCAAGTTTATTTCTATGAACCTTTGGCATCAAGGCATAATAGGTGGAACCAAAGACCCTGAGATGCTTTACCGAAGGAATGTGGCCATACCACATTTCATAAGGAGTCTTGTTTCTAATAGCATTAGATGGACATCTATTCTTTACATATACAAAACATAGAACTACATCAGCCCAAAACATCAATTTTACATTCTTGAAAAACATCATGGAACGTACCATATTTAAGATTGTCCTATTCATTCTTTCAGCTACTCTGTTCTACTGGGGATTATAAGGCACATTTATTTGATGTTTTATCCCATGCTAATGAAGATAATTTTCAAATTCATTTGAAGTGTATTCGTTTCCATTATCAGTGTGAATAGAGCCAATATGAGATTGTGCATCATTTTCAATCCATGTATGAAAGTTCTTGAATGTTTGAAAAGCATCAAATTTGTTCTTCAATAAATAAATCCAACACATTCTGGTGTAGTCATCAATAAATGTCATGATATATTTATTTCCATTTGCAGAAGGAATAGGCATTGGATTGCATAAATCTGAATGAATGAGTTCATGTTTCTATCTGCTATGGAATGTGAATAATGAAAAGTTTGTTTTCTATGCTTTCCTAGAATGAAAGCATCACATTGCTTAAGTTTCCTAGGAATTGTAGGAAAACCAATAACACCATTTTTCTTCAACAAACGAAGGTTGTATTAGTTCAAGTGTCCAAATATAGCATGCAATAATAGATTTGATGGAAAAGTACCTTCAGCATAATGAGAACTGTATGAGAAATTTTGTGCACGAGTAGAGGTACCTTGCAGCTTGAGAATTCTTTCTTCTTCTATCCCCGCCATGACAAGTGAGTAACCTGATGCTTTTCTCACCTCAACCTTGCCATCAAACATATGAATGGAGTGTCCTTGCTGACATATGTGGACCAAGGATAATAAGTTTCTCGTCAGCTATGGGAGATATAAAACATCATGCAGAAGAAAGTCTGGAAGACCACACAGTTTGAATTTGATTGTGCCAATCCCTAATGGCTTGAGTTTTGATTTGTCTGCAAAGTATACTTCTCCATCAACATTGTAAGTAAATTCTTCAAAACAATCTCTTCTAAAAGTCATGTGGCAAGTTTCTTCCGGATTAAGAAACCAATCATTTTTCCAAGAAGTAAGTGAAGCATTAAACAAGTATTCAGTTACTCCAATATTACAATGTGCCACAACATAGTGAGAATATTTAGGTGCTTTATATTTATCTTTGTCATTGGTTTTACATTTGGCTTGATTTATTTCGTGCTCAATTTTGTCCCAAGGAAACTTACATGTGGATGCATATGTTACCCATCTCTATTGAAATGTATGCAGTGAAGATCAAACTTTTCTCCTTGAGAGTGTTTTCCCTCCTGCCTCTGAAATTTATTCTTCCTCTTCCTCTTCGACCACCTCTTCATCTGGAAGAATATTGAGCATGATTCTTTTCTCTATGTGTAAGACGCACAACTTCTTCAGAAGACTGAGGAGTTGTCTTCTTCCCAAAAACTCTCTCTCTCTCAGTATATTTATTCATAAGGGAGTCAAAGGTAATTTCTTTGAGGTTTCCATTTGCTTGCAATGACTCAAGATAATTTGAATAAGTGGGATAAAGTGCCTTGACAAAAGTTATCATAGGATGTCTAGTTCAACACTAGTGACTTTGATATTATGCATAATAGGTTTTACTTCTGATGCTAGAGCAAGAGGATCATCATTTTGTAATTCAAAACTGACCAATTTAATCATAAATTGGACAACTTCAAGTGTAGAGTGTGAGTCATAGAGTTCCTTCAACTTCTGTAAGGCTTCAAAAGAATTTGAAAATGGTGAAATATGGCGACTCAACTCTTCATTGATAGATGCTGCAAGCAAGGAATAAGCCTTGTTGTTCTTTTTTTTCCAAATGGTGAGTTCCTTGTCTGAGGTAGGATTTATAGGTTTGTTATTTCCTTCTCCTACACAAACTCCTTTCCACAACTCATTGAAAACAAGAGTGTATTTGATCTTTCAAGACCACTCATGATAGTTCTCCTTCCTGGTGAGAACCACTCCCACAATAGATACCAATGAATTCATTTTAAAATCTGTGTACTGTAAAAAAAAATACTTTTGTTGCCAATAGACTATAAGAAATTACACCTTTGCTAGTAATATATTGTGAAAATTTTCACTTCTATTATGGTGTATTATTATTTTTATTTTTGGACAGAGGTATTATGTGGGGGAGGGTTATATGGGGAAGGGAATATATGGGGAGGTATTAATGGGGGGGAGGATGTATCTAGCGAAGGGAATTCAATGTAGGGATTGTATAACATTCAACATAACAGTGAGGAGTGAATAGCATTCAGCATAATGCATTGGAGTGGAGGTATCCGAGCGAGGGTTGAAGCCAAGTGGGAGGGAGGGCTATATGGAAACAACAGGAGTATGAGCATATGGGAGTAATGTATGGGCTGACAGTGCAAGAGCAGTGTATGTATAATAGTGCAGTGAGTTGAAGAGAAAGTGTGTATGGAGGAGGGGTCACAAAGCAAGATTCTATATAAATTCTCCACAGGTTGCTTTTCTAGGAGCAGAGGATATTTGGGGATTTTTCTGCTATTCGGCACAAAACTACTAGTTTGACACACTGATTGAGAGGCAGAGTCAGTGTGGAGTGGACCAGAGTGGTGGTGTGGCAAAGTTAAAAAAGAAGAAGCATGATTCGATGCATTATGGCATATCGTTGCTATTAACATATATAGAACCGATAATGTGACTGTGTTAAAAAACAAAACGTAGTGAATATATATTGTTGTACCACCATTGTGGGAGCATATTTAAAAACCGAGAGGGATGAGAACAGTGGGTATGGAGCAGTATTACACCGGACTGGAGCCGCACAAGGTGTATGGGTCATGTTATAAATGCATATGACAGTATTCACAAATATATGACAGCAGAAAAAAATGCAGCATTCAACACATTCACAGGTTCCAATAGAATGCACACTGGTATTTAAAAATATTCAACGTACAAAACTTTTATGACTTGCAAAGATCAGTAACTAGACCAACCTCATTGCCTTGTTAAGCGCTCAAATCACCCATCTCATTGTTGCACCATCTCCCACATAGAGGGACAAATAATATGGTAGACTACAAAAATGGGGAAGATTGTAGAAATGGAAGAAGGGAGTTACAAGGGTAGAAAAGCTAAAAATGGACCTGACTCTGATACCATGTTAGGCCAAGAGGTAACTCATAAAATGAATTATGTTTATTCATTAAGATTACTCATGGGTTATATACATGAGGGAGTGACTCTTGGGCTTCACCTCCCGATGACTCTTCATTTCCCATTATTTACTATTTACATTATTTACAAGTGCTCACCCAATCCCAATGATTAGGTGTCAACCAAATATAAGCTAATAAAGAAAGAAGGTCTTGCTGAAATCTTTAAAAGTTACAAGATAATTTGAAAAGAAAGTAGAAAGGAAACATACTATTGTTTTATTATCTAACATAAAGAAAAGATTCTAAAAAATTTTAGAACCTATAGGCCTTAGCCATATTTTCTTATAAAGCAACCAAATTTAACCATCAACCATATTTTCTCAAACTTTCATGATACATGATGGTTCACCCCCTCCTCTCCCTTTTCGCAATGAAAATAATATCATGGAAGATAAGGGCCCTTAACTACTGTCGCAAACAAAGGATCCTGAAGGAATGAATTAGAAATAAAAGCCCAACATTGTAATTCTCCAAGAAATGAAATGAACTTGTTGTAGCATTTTTTGGTTTTGATTAGATAGAATATTTCAAAAAATGATAAGTTACGAAATGGACATATAATAGTGAATAAAATGTTAGTTTAAAAAATATTTTTGATGAAGATGTCCATATCAAAGAAAATGTTAGGGTGGCTACTCTAAAAAAATCAACGGAAAAAGAAAATGTTAGGTAGAAATAAAACAAATAAAACTCTGAAAGTGAGCAAGTTCAAATGCCACTACTTTGTTTATGAAAAATAATGATTGTGTGCAGCTTGTTTTAAATGGCAGAACTCATGACTGTCAAACTGTCTAATCTTGACTACTTCATGCTTTAAATTTGATGTTCTAGTTAGAGAATAAAGATCTGTGCAAACTGTTTAATCTTGGTAGATCAGTAGTTAGGTAGAGAATAATAAGGTGCTCATCAGTTTAATCTAAGCCCTCAGAAGTTATAAGGGTAGACCTAGATACTTTGTTTTTGTTAAATAAGAAGAAAGGATAAGGGTTTGCTAGCTTAAATGCATCCATTAAATGAAGAAAAAATGATAGGGTAAGAAAGGGTAAGCAGAGAAAGGTTGCAGAAGTTTAATGGTTCATTGGACAAAATGTACATTTATCATGTTTCTATGTCCAGGAGGTAATTGTAACAAGGCAAATGAAGGTCTACTCGATCAAGAAATTAACTTCTCATTCATCTCCATTTATTCATATATTTACTAATTTCCCCTTCATATAACCATAATCATTCATTTTCCACTAAAAATCCCTTTTGCTATGGTAAAAATCCTTTTTACCTAGGAAAAGTAAAAACCCATAAAAATATTTTTTCCCTAAGTATTGATGTTAGATGAAAAGTAAAATGATTCATTAAAAAGCATTATACTTAGTCATTTTCCCTTTCCCCTCATATTTTCATATTAACATTAAATTAATATATTAAATCCTTGAAATAATCCCTCTCCCGTATATATTAATTCCCTCATTAAAATAGCCCAAAACCCTTAAGTTCATTAGAAACTATGTATTTCATAGTAAAATCACATTGCATATCAGCGGGACCATAGGCCTTTTAAACAATGAAAATACCATAGTTTTATTAATAAAACTATGTATTCCACAAATATCGCATCGGCGGATTGAAGGGCCTTTAAAATATGCATATATCATAGTTTTATTTAAAAAAAACTATGTATTTTACATATATCGCATCAGCGGGATCAATGAACCCTTTTCATATGAATGCACCCCCTGCATTGCGATTTCAATGGGCCCAGACCCAACCACATATATACCATAATACATTACCCGTATCGTATCCATCGCAAAGTCCCGGTCCAATGCATACAAGCCTCTGCCTCTTGTGATTCCCGACAGCGATAAGGATACAGACCTGACACTACATATATTATAACCTATTTCCATATCGCATCTGCCCTTCCATCGCATCCCGCTCAAAGCAATAACCCTCAGTGCATTCCTATTCCCGACTGTGATATCAAAGCCTAGACTCGACATAGTTATATGTCATATATTTTCATGTTGCATCCGCTCATAATCACAATCCTTTGTAATGGACCTACCCCCTGCCTACTCCAATTGCAATAGCCGATATGGAAGGCCCGGACCCAATGCTAATATCCTCCCGAATTCATAAATTTTCAAATCCGCATATTGTGTTTTTCAAAGATTTTTTTGTCTAAAATCAAATTTTCGATTTAATAACAGGAATGACTCGAAAGCATTATTTAACTGCTAAATCATATTTTTAACAATGATTAATCCATTCCCGCCTAGATTAATCCCTCCTTATTCCTTTTTCGCTCTATTACTCTTCATTTTTCGCCCAGTGGTTAAAAAGAAGAATGTTTTTCCCATTTGACGCATAAAGGGCCATTTGCTATGTTTGCCTGTTTTAACACAGGAAAACCTCCTAATGCCTCTGCGGCCCATTTAAGCCATCATTTAGCCTCTGATATGCCCCAGAATTCTTCTAATAAATTTTCACACCTTAGCAGAGCCATTACGACCTCCTCTATCACCATATTTTTATTAACAAGTTTATGTTTTTGTAGGTTGGAAGATTATTGTTTTAAGCTTACAAATAGAAAGCCGAATAACGGTTTGAAGACAAATATCACAACCATGACAAATCGCTTCACCCTGTAGCATAAAATCCAAGACGATTTACTGTTGAAAAACACAGTTAAAATCTGAATGGCACAGTAAGGGTAAAAGTGATCACAGTAGAGGTCATTCAGCCAGAGTAAAAGAATTTTAAACAAAGTTGAAAATATATCAGATTAAAGGTTAAAAGAAGCAATTGGCCAACATGAATGATTCAAACAATTACTCAGCTAAAGGGGAAAAATATCAGCGAAATGAAGCTAGCACAACTTGAATAAAGGGGACAACAAGAAGCAGTTCAATAGCTGCCCCTATCTTCTTGCCATGAAGATCTTCTCCATTCCTAGAATAAATCTTAAAACAAGTTTAAGATATTTGTAGTTTTATTGTTGTATAAATAACTCCTTTTCTGAGTTGTAAAGGGCTCGGAGTTGAAGATTCGTAGCTCATTTCTTGTAATGTTTTTGACTGTTAGTGCTACTTTGAACCTGGAAGCCACCTTTGAAGGAAACTTTTGCAGACTCTTGATGTACTAAATCTATCTGGAACCTTAATACAAAGCAAAGGATTCTGAATATGGTCTTGCACAGTTTGTGTTATCTTATAAGTTTTTCTAGTTTTTCAATCATTATGTCTTTCTTCATATGCTTATGACTTGCATAGATATCTAGGTAGGAACAATTAGAGTTTCAATTGATTCCTATAAGCTCCTGAAGTGATCATCTATTAAGAGACTAGATTAATGCAACTATTTTTGTAGCTAATCCCCTCTAATCAATAAATCATCATTATCTTGTGTAAGCATTAAGTATACTGCCTTGAACCTCTATGATGTAGTTTAGGAGGTTTTCCAACTTGTGATTGTTCTGTTTTATAGTCTGGAAATTGTGATAATCATATTTTTTGTTGTCTTCTACTCACCACTATTTTGATCTATATCACTGTGTAATGTTTTATAGCATCCCCCTTGCTGAAGTATTAATATACCCCAAAGGATTTATTACTTCAATTCTGCATCTATCTTCATTCATTGGTCTTCCATGAATTTAAACCAAAAACCCCCCAAAAACAATTATTTTAGATGCTCTGGCATTGGTAGCCTGACCAACTACTATCTCAGAGGTACAACATCAGACTAGCGCCATTACCGGGGATTCGAATTTCATTCAAGTTTCCTTGGGACAACGATATTCGTTCATTATTTTCCTTTAAAAGGTGATTAAAGGATTTAGAAGGTTAAAATCATTCACCTTGGTGACTCCAAACTCCCAAGCTAGCACCTTATAAACATACCAGATCTCATTCAGAAGCTGACATAGTTAAACCTTTGTCAGATCCTGAAAGGCTTCTGAGAAAAGCCAGATCTAAAAGGGGACACCACCAATCATCTTCTTCTTCCTCTTCAGTCCTACAATCCAAAGAAGTAGAATCATTTGAACCCCTCAGTAATATCCCAGCTGATCCTGATTACTCCCATTTATCACCTAGGATTGCTGAAATTCTAAACAGAGGATTTTATTTCAAGTCAACATACCGTATTCACTCATTAGAATCTCATCCTAGACCCACACTACCACCAGGATCACCTATCACTAAATCTGATTTGGGTGTTAATCTACCTGAATATAAACCCACAGATTTCATATCCCCTACCATTTACCCATTTCCTTCAATTTTTGATAAACCTGAAGCTTCTTCTTCTGAACATCCTGAAGAGACCTTTTCTATGTATACCAATCCTATTTTTGAATCAAAATAAGGTATTCCTTTTCAGGTCCCAAAGTTAGTTCTTAAGACTCCTTTGAAGTCTTTTAGGAGATCTCCTCCTCCTTCACCTCCAACTAGTTCACCAACCCCTAAATCATCATCTTCTTCCTCTATTTCTTCTTCATCCTCTACATCCACACAAACACTTCATAATCCACTTGGACAACCTCATACACCTCAAGCACCTCATACACCACCTGCTATCATGGATTTTCGACCAATTATATAGGCCATATATGTTGCCTTAGTCTTACCTAATAACCTTGATGCATTCCCAGCTGGTTATTTAAAATACCTCCCCAAATACAATGGAAAAACTAGTCCCTCAGCTGAAGACCATCTTCAAGCTTTCCTTGAATTTGCAGACAACATGAAAACTTAAATCTGCTCAAGAGAGTTCCTCAAAGACTAAGTTGGGAGATTCAAAAATAGATGAAATAGCATCTCTTCTTAGAAACCTATCAAATATGATTTCAATGATTGAGGCCCAACCTAGAACAATACAACAAACAGTTACTAGACCTCAAAGCCAAAATCAAGGTCAGTATAAGAGAAACCAACCACTACAAATTCATCAGGGACCTACCAATGATCAACAGGTTCTTACTCCTCTATCGATAGATGACCAACAACCTGATGATAATACTATGACAATTACTGAAGATATTAATAGTATGGATTCTTCTTCTTCCAATCAAACAACCATCATTCCTCTCTCACAACAAAATCAGGTTCAGGAGGAACAGGAAGTTGCATAGGTATCTAAATTTCATGCCTTTTTAGAATTTTTAATTGTAGAATTAAACAAAAGGTATGATCTTAGGCCTAGGCCTAGTCCTGGGAGGCCTCCAAAGGAAAATCCAGTTATTGAACCACATACCAAGACCGCTGAAGCTCAAACAACTCTTATTCAACCATTAGATCAATCAAATGATACTACCCAAGCTGGTAAAAACATTTTGACTGCATTTAATGTTGAAAAGGAATTAGAGAGGGTTAAGATCCCAATTCCATTATCATAACTTTCTAAAAACCCTGGTTACAAAATCCAAGTGACAAAATGGATACAAAACACCTCGGTTGATGCTGAAGGTGATGTCATAACTCTACAAGATGAAAAACTAGCAGTAGTCTTTGGCCCTAGTTTAGACATGATAGATGAGATAGTGCCTCCCTTATATGTAACTCTTAAAACAAATGACTCCATGTTATACAATTGTATGATTGATTTAGGAGCATCACACAACCTTATGCCTAAATCCATCACGGACCTTTTAAATTAGATATCACTAAATCTTACCATGACCTGTACACCTTTGATTCCAAAAGGGTGCCCTGTTTAGGATTGATCAAGGATTTAGTGGTTACCCTTGCCCAAATCCCAGTTAAAAGTGTAGTGCTTGACATTGTTGTTATAGATATCCCTCCCAAGTTTGGAATGCTCCTTTCTAGGTCATGCTGTGCCAAACTAGGGGGAACTCTACAGATGAACATGTCATATGCTACTATTCCTATTTATGGAGGAGAGCAATTGAGATTATATAGAGAGGTAAGATTTGCACATACTGTTGTAATACTGACCAACCAAGAAACCATCCAATTTATGAAATAGATCAAGACTTTGGTTTCTTTCAGCTCACTTTAAGCCAACATAAAACTCAAGTAAAAATTGAAGAAGTAGTTGAAAGTCCTGAACCAAACCAAACCGATATTTGGAAACTATTCTTCGATGGCTCTTGCACAAAAGATGGGGCAGGAGCTGGTGTAGTTTTAATTTCCTCTGAAAAGGAAAATATAACACAATCATGTAAATTAGATTTCGAAGTCACTTATAATGTTGCTGAATATGAAGCTTTCCTTTTAGGACTGTAGCTAGCAAAAAGCCTAAAAGTCTAGAACTTAAGTGCTTTTACCGATTCTGAGCTTGTTGATAAACAAGTAAAAAATGCTTGCCAGACCAAGCACCCAAGACTTTGGTCCTACCGAAATGAGGTATGGGATTTAGTTGAAAATCTTTTTGATGCCTTTAATTTGACTTACTTTCCCAAAAACTAGAATGTTCACATAGATGCCTTAGCTGTCTTTGCTAGGGCTTTTAAAATCCCTGATCATTTTGATGTATTGTATCAGATTCAAGTCAAATATAGGCCTTCTATCCCTGATAACCTCAAACATTGGCAAATATTTGAAGACGATGAACAACTGAAATCATTTTCGTTTCTGCAAATTGATGATGACAGAGCTGAAATAAGTGAAAATGCAGAAGAAAATGGCACTTCAGATTTTAAAGCTCAAATTGCTAATCACGACATTATTCAATTGTCAAATATTTTTGTTCCAAAGGGACTCATTCCTTTAGAAAAATTATTCAATCAGAATGATGTTTTCCAAAACCTGCAGTCAATTTCTTCAGAAGATGACGTTGAAGAGATTAACATTGGAATTGTTGAAGATGATAAAAACATCAAACTGTGCGCATCTCTAGACCCAGAAATCAAAGCGCAATATTTTATGTTGCTGCAAAAATATAAAGACGTGTTTTCTTGGACTTACGTTGAGTTAAAGACATATGACACATCGTTAATACAACACAAAATTCCTCTAAAGCCAGAAGAAAAACCGTATTAGCAAAAACTTAGAAGGATAAATACAACTCTTCTACCAATAGTAGAAATAGAAATTATAAAAATGTTAGATGCGCAGATCATCCTCCCTCTTAGATATTCTAACTGGGTTTCCAATCTAGTTCCTGTTAGAAAGAAAAATGGAGAAATGAGACTCTGCGTGGATTTTAGAAATATGAATAAGGCATCATTAACAGATAATTATTCGTTGCCCAAAATGGACCAGTTGCTACAAATGGTTTCAGGAGCACAAAGGCTGTGTATGCTTGATGGTTTATTAGGATATAACCAGGTAAATGTTGATACAACAGACAGAGAAAAGATAACCTTTACAACACCCTGGGGTACATTCATGTACGCCAGGATGCCATTTGGCTTGACCAATGTTGGAGCAATGTTTCAAAGAGAAATGGACATCGCTTTCATGGGTCAGGTAAATAAATTCGTAGTTATTTATCGTGATGACATAACTTTTTTTATAAATCTGATCAGAAACATTTAAAGCACTTGATGAAGGTTTTTGACAAGTGTAGAAAATTTGGAATACCACTAAACCAAAAGAAGTCCTTGTTTGTTGTTAAAGAAGGAAAACTGCCGGGCCATATTATTTCAGAGGAGGGCTTAGTAATTTATCCCAAACGAGTATATGCCATAGAATCATTGACCTTACCTAGAAACAAAAAGGAGATTCAAGCTTTTCTGGGTAAGATTAATTTTGTGAGGCGATTCATTCCCAATTATGTAGAGATAGTGAAAGATATAAAGGATCATGAAGTCAAATGGACTCCCTCTTCTAGGCATGCATTTGAACAAATAAAAAGAGCCTTCTCTGAAGCTCCCACCTTAGCCAGCCCCGATTATACCAAGCCATTTAGTATTTTCTCTTTTGCCTCTGAAACAACCCTTTCTGCTGTTTTATTACAGAAAAACAAAGATTCCCATGACCAACCCATAGCCTTTTTCAGCAATGTTATGAGAGATGCTGAGTTGAAGTATGACATCATTGAGGAGCAAGCCTATGCATTTATCCAAGCCCTGAAATCATTCAGGATGTATGTCTTACACTCACCTATTACTGCTTATGTCCCAAATAGTGTTGTGAAACTTGTCTTAACCCAACTAGACACTGATGGGAAAAGAGGTAGATGGATCACTCAAATTCCAGAGTTTGATCTAACTATCAAGACTACCAAGCTAGTAAAAGGTCAAGGATTAGCTAAGCTTCTAGCTGAATCCAACTGCAAAGTACTTGGAATCAATCCTATTTTAGAAATACAAGGGAAGAATCCATAAGAACCTTTTGTCCTTGCAGAAGGGGAGAATCCATAAGAACCCGCCCTTCATCCTACAGGGGAGAATCCACAAGAACCTCCACCTTCAGAACAGATCAGTCCAATACACATTGATGAAAAATACATGCTGTCAAACCATCATCAAGATATTGTTAATTTCTTGACCGATTTTGAGTGTCCAGCATCATTCTCCAAAATCTAGTGTAAAACTCTCTAGTTGAAATCTGTCAAGTACTGTATTATTAATGCAAATTTATACTGGAAAGATCCACTCAACATTTTCTAATTGTGTTTAATAGAATCTGGAGCTGAGGGAATCATTGATCAGTTTCATATAGGATTTTGTGGGGGACACTATGCTTGGAGAGCTACAGCATACAAGATTCTAAGGGGAGGATTTTATTGGCCCACTTTTTTTTTACAAGTAGGGGCAAAGGTAAGAGGTTGTGTTCCTTGCCAAATGTTTGCTAGAAAATAGAAATTAGCAGCTCTTCCACTTGTTCCATCAATAGCTTCAACACCTTTTTCTTAATGGGGATTAGATTTTATTGGAGAGATTCACCCCACATCAAGTAATCATCATAGATGGATCCTCACTGCAACAGATTACTTTACTAAATGGGTGGAAGCAATTCTAGTCAGAAATGTTATTGATGCAGTAGTAATTAAGTTTATTGAGGAGAACATCTTAGCTAGATTTGGTTTCCCAACTCAAATTGTAACTGATAATGCAACATCTTTTTCTAGTGTTAAAATGATTGACTTTTGCCAGAAATATCAGATTTTGCTACATCATTCAACTCCATATTACCCTCAGGGTAATGGCCTTGCAGAATCATCAAACAAGAGTGTGGTAAAGGTAATAAAAAAGACACTAGCTGATCATAAGAACAGATGGGATTCACATTTGATTTATGCAGTATGGGCAAACAGGATTACTCCAAAGAGATCAACTGAAAATCTCCATTTTAATTAGTCTATGGGAAAGATGCAATATTCCCTACTAATTTGGCTTTCCCTATTTTAAAATTTCTGTAGGATGCAACAAATGAACCCGATGATTTTTCACGAAGAATCAATCAGATTATTGAGCTTAATGAAAACAAAGATGAAGTTCAATACAAATTGTAGAAATATCAAAATAAGATGAAGGTCTTGTTTGATAGAAGAGCCAGAGAAAGGGACCTTAAGGAAGGTGATCTAGTTCTAAGATGGGATGCTAGAAGAGAAGAGAAAGGAAAGCATGGTAAATTCGATAATTTGTGGTTTGGACCTTTAGCAATTGCTAAAGCAAAGGGTAAAAACAATTTTGTGTTGCAGAATCTTGAGGGGCAATATTCCACTTATCCTGTAAATGGAAGGTTTCTCAAACATTATATTCAGTACTAAGAAGGTGAAATAGTTTTCATTGTATATAACTTTGGTTTTCTTTTCCTTTCCAAGATGTCAGTGTGATATTTTTTTACAACAAGGACTCCATAGCCCGAGGAGAAGGCACATGGATCTGTAGGTTCTTTGCATTCTACCGGAGAAAGCAGTCCCCAGATGGAGCTAATGTTGTAGCATTTTTTGGTTTTGATTAGATAGAATATTTCAAAAAATGATAAGTTAGGATATGGACATACAATAGTGAATAAAATGTTAGTTTAAAAAATATTTTTGATAATGATGTCCATATCAAAGAAAATGTTAGGGTAGCTTCTCTAAAAAAATCAAGGCAAAAGGAAAATGTTAGGTAGAAAGAAAACAAATAAAACTCTGAAAGTGAGCAAGTCCAAATGCCACTACTCTATTTATGCAAAATAATTATTGTGTGCATCTTGTTTTAAATGCCACAACTCATGACAATCAAACTGTTTAATCTTGACTGCTTCATGCTTTAAATTTGATGTTCTAGTTAGATAATAAAGATCTGCCGAAACTGTTTAATCTTGGCAGATCAGTAGTTAGGTAGAGAATAATAAGGTTCTCATCAGTTTAATCTGAGCCCTTGGAAGTTATAAGGGTAGACCTAGATACTTTGTTTTTGTTAAATAAGAATAAAGGATAAGGGTTTGCTATCTTAAATGCATTCATTAAATGAAGAAAAAATGATAGGGTAAGAAAGGGTAAGTAGAGAAAGGTTGCAGAAGTTTAATGGTTGATTGGACAAAATGTACATTTATCATGTTTCTATGTCCAATAGGCAATTATAACAAGGCAAATGAAGGTCTACTCAATCAAGAAATTAACTTCTCATTCATCTCCATTTATTCATATATTTACTAATTTCCCCTTCATATAACCATAATCATCCATTTTCCCCTAAAAATCCCTTTTCCTATGGTAAAAATCCTTTTTACCTAGGAAAAGTAAAAACCCATAAAAATATTTTTTCCCTAAGTATTGATGTTATATGAAAAGTCAAATGATTCATTAAAAAGCATTATACTTAGTCATTTTCCCTTTCCACTCATATTTTTATATTAACATGAACTTAATATATTAAATCTTTGAAATAATCCCTTTCCTGTATATATTAATTCCCTCATTAAAATAGCGAGAAACCCTTAAGTTTCATTAGAAACTATGTATTTCATAATAAAATCGCATCGCATATCGGCAAGAGCGCAGGCCTTTTAAACAATGCAAATACCATAGTTTTATTAATAAAATTATGTATTCCACAAATATCGCATCGGCGGATTGAAGGGCCTTTAAAATATGCATATATCATAGTTTTATTTAAAAAAAAAACTATTTATTTTACATATATCGCATCAGCGGGATCAACGAACCCTTTTCATATGAATGCACCCCCCGCATTGCGATTTCGATGGGCTCAGACCCGACTACATATATACCATAATACATTACCCATATCACATCCATTGCAAAGTCTCGGTCCAATGCATACAAGCCTACGCCTCTTGCGATTCCTGATAGCGATAAGGATACGAACTCAATGGTGCATATATTATAACCTATCACCATATCACATCCACCCTTCCATCACATCCCGCTCAAAGCACTAACCCTTAACGCATTTTGATTCCCGACTACGATATCAAAGATCGACCCGACATAGTTATATGTCATATATTTTCATGTCACATCCGCTCATAATCACAATCCTTTGTAATGGACCTATCCCTTGCCTACTCCAATTGCGATAGCCGATATGGAAGACCTGAACCCGATGCCGATATCCGCCCGAATTCATAAATTTTCAAATCCACATATTGTGTTTTTCAAAGATTTTCTGTGTAAAATCAATTTTTCGATTTAAATGCAGGAATGAACCGAAAGCATTATTTAACTACTAAATCATGTTTTTGACAATGATTAAGCCATTCCTGCCTTGATTAATCCCTTTGTATTCCTTTTTTGCTCCATTACTGTTCATTTTTCGCCCAGTGGTTAAAAAGAAGAATGTTTTTCCCATTTGACGCATAAAAGGCCATTTGCTCCGTTTCCCTATTTTAACACAGGAAAACCTCCTAATGCCTCTGCGGCCCATTTAAGCCATCATTTAACCTCTAATATTTCCTAGACTTCTTCTGATAAACTTTCAAGCCTCAGTAGAGCCATTACAATCTCCTCTATCGTCATATTTTTATTAACAAGTTTATGTTTTTGCAGGTTGGAAGATTACTATTTTAGGCTTACAAATAAAAAGCCAAATAATAGTTTGAAGACAAATATCACAACCATGACAAATCGCTTCATCTTGTAGCATAAAATCCAAGATGATTTACTGTTGAAAAACTCAGTTAAAATATGAATTGCACAGTAAGGGTAAAAGCGATCACAGTAAAGGTCATTCAGTGAGAGTAAAAGAATTTTAAATAGAGTTGAAAATATATCAGATTAAAGGTTAACAGAAGCAATCAGCCAGCATGAAGTATTCAAACAATTGCTCAGCTAAAGGGGAAAAATATCAGACAACTGAAGCTAGCACAACTTGGATAAAGGGGATAGCAAGAAGCAGTTCAATAACTGCCCCTATCTTCTTGCCATGAAGATCTTCTCCATTCCTAGAATAAATCTTAAAACAATTTTAAGATATTTGTAGTTTTATTGTTGTATAAATAACTCCTTTTCTGAGATGTAAAGGGTTCAGAGTTGAAAATTCATAGCTCATTGCTTGTAAAGTTTTTTTTACTGTTAGTGCTACTTTGAACCTGGAAGCCAGCATTGAAGGAAACTTTTACAGACTCTTGATGTACTAAATCTTTCTGGAACCTTAATACAAAGCAAAGGATTCTAAATATGGTCTTGCACAGTTTGTGTTATCTTGGAAGTTTTTCCAGTTTTTCAATCCTTATGTCTTTCTTCATATGCTTATGACTTCCATAGATATCTAGGTAGGAACAATTAGAGTTTCAATTGATTCCGATAAGCACCTGAAGTGATCATCTATTAAGCGACTAGATTAATGCAACTGTTTGTGTAGCTAATCCCCTCTAATCAATAAATCATCAACATCTTGTGTAAGCATTAAGTATATTGCCTTGAACCTCTGGAATGTAGTTTAGGAGGTTTTCCAACTTGTGATTGTTCTGTTTTATAGTCTGGAAACTATGATAATCATATTTTTTGTTGTCTTCTACTCACCACTATTTTGATCTATATCACTTTGTAATGCTTTATAGCAGCCCCTTGTTGAAGTATTAATATACCCCAAAGGATTTATTACTTCAATTTTGCATTTGTCTTCATTCATTGGTCTTCCATAAATTTAAACCAACAACACCCCAAAAACAATTATTTTAGATGCTCTGGCATCAGTAGCTTGACCAAATGCTATCTCAGAGGTACAACAGAACCAACAACAAAAAAGAACATGGTGGTTGTAAAATGTTGGAAATGATGTGATTCTGTGGCTCTTAATGCTAGCCGTCATGTAAGAGGTTTAATGATATTATGGAATCTAGAAGAAATCATCTCCTTAGATTGGTTAGTGACCCCAAGAAGTCTAGCAGGTCGCTTCTAGGACTTAGGAACAAAGGAATCATGTTGGTTATTTGTAGTCTATGGTCCCCATATTTTAGGGGAAAATGCATTGTTTCTTAACTTGCTATGTTAGCTAAGAAAGTTTCTTCAAAAGGATGTATGCATCATTGCGGGAGATTTTAATATGATCAAATATCTAGACGAGGAAAAAGGGGGCATCCAAAGGCTGGACATTGAATCTCATATTTTCAAGGAAAATATAAGAACATTGCATATCACAAACAATGTAATAATCAATGGTATTTGTACATGGAACAACAAAATGGGAGGTAAGCACCAAATTTCTTGTAAATTGGGCCGATTTCTTATATCTAAGTCCATCAGAAAAAATATATTATTTTGGAGGCATCTATCTGGGCCTAGCATAGGTTTAGACCACTAACCTTTATGTCTAGAGATTGATCTCAAAGCTGCTCCCAATAACAAACCCTTTAGATTTGAAAGTTTTGGACTCATGGATCTATTGTGGCCATAAAACCCCCCATAATTTTTCAAAACTTATTATGGTGCCCTCCATATGAATTTTGTCAATAACACTATCTTGAATCCTCCATTTTGGTTTATTTTGTGATATTTTCACTTTTCTTGGATTTTCATTTTGATGATTTCATTGCTTTCATTTTTCCCATCTTTCCAAGAGTTCAAGTTTTATCTCATTTTAACTTACAATTTGGAAAATATCCTTGGTCAGAATCTGGCCAAATTTTGTTACCTAGACATAAAATATGTAAATATGTATTTTACTATATTTTATCATTTGTAATTGTAAATAAAATTACTTCAATATGTTAATATATTTTAATTAAATTATCTTTGATTAATTATTTTAATTAACTTAATAAATTTTACATATCATTTTTAATATCTAATTGATTTTTATTAAATAAATAAATTAATAGCTCAATTTAAATTTTATTACAATATCATCGGATTCAAACATATTGTAACTATATATAAAACATATATAAACAAAATATACTAGAAATTGCCCCTAAAGGTGCAAAGATACACCAAAGGATAAAAGAGTTGGGAATTGTGATACGAAAAATTGGATGCTTCTCAACTTTATGGAAATTATAAGCTTCTCAATTTTATGGAATATATAAGTACAACTGTGGGTGAATTTCTCGATACTTGTCTCATTTCAACACCAAAGTCGAAAATCATGTCATTTTGATGTTAAATTTTGAGGGAATGGAAAGTTTGAGATAGTTGGTAAGGGAAAAGGACAATTTCCATACTCTTATGGCATTTTCATGGTGGTTTATTTTCATAATCTTTCTCAAATTATTGTTTCTTTTTAATTATATATATTTTTATTAATATTATTTATATATAAGTTGTAATTAGAAAATTTATATAAAATAAAATTATGTGGTTGTATTATAGAATTGAATTATATTGAAAATAATTTGCTTCTCTAAATTTTGAAAATAAATTAGTTTTTCAAGATGGTCTTTTTGAATCTTCTATTCCTTCGGTATATCTTTGTACCTTTAGGGACAATTGCTAGTTAAAATAAAAATGTTAATTATCTATCAAATGAGTATAGATCCTGTATAGAGATGGTCTATGGTGTTATTTTTACCCAAATTAATTCTAATAAAACTTATCTACGTTGATTCCTTGAAAAATAGCACGCTAAACCGTACCCCCCCAACACACACACGCACACACACACATATATATATTATTACATTTTATTCAATTAAAATGAATGATAATATTGATATAAAAATTTAAACCTAAAAACAAAGTACTAAAAGGACTTAACATAGTTGGTGAAATCAAACTATAAATACTTTGGTAGAGGCTTGATAAACCGATTTGTGAAAGTTCAACATTGTCCGGTTAATGCCATCAGGAAAATATAAGATTTAACTGTAAAGATATGGGTTTTTCATCGAATGGAATTGTACTATCGTTGATTTAACTGGAACAAGATAATACACATTAACGATTCCAAATATATCCCTCCCTACCACTAATGGTCAAATATTAACGACCGCTTACGTTAACGTAACCTTTGTTACGTGAGTATGGTTAGTTCCAGTTTTGGATCGATAATTTTTAAGATCCGAAAAGAAATGAGATGCACAGGAGGGTTGATGTAAAGATTGGTTCAAGAATCCAAACTAGTAACCATAGAATGAAATCTCAAAATTACCATCCACTTGTTGGAAATCGCCACAAAATCTGTTGAATATCCAAAAGTATAATGTCTGTAAGAGTTGCACCAGTTGTCTTACATCCATTCACTTTTTGTTTTTAATGAATCGAACAATGTTCCACATGTCTCGGAAGGAGGGTTTGATCTTGCATTTGGAATAAAGATGGGAAATTTTTCCATAAATAATGAAGCCTTGATGTGAAGATTGAAAAAATTGACATATATTACGAGAAGCTCCAAGTGAAGGTTTGGATAACTTTACTTAAATTTTACAAGTTGTACATGTTTTTGAAGTTTTTCTCCAGGTTGAAAGTTATGGCACGAAATTTTGAAGTCTTATGGACATTTTCTTTGAGGATTGAAAATATTTTGATAAATCTTGAAATTATTCGAGCCTTTCTAGTTACAGATGGGAATTTTTTCCTAAATTTTAATGTCCAATGCATTTCAGAGGTTTTCACCATAGTCTTTTTAGAAAAGGGCTAAAAGATCGGATGAGGTCATCTGTATGTTGCTCTTGTTCTCGCTTTTTGTGGATTTTAGCAATTTTTCATAAGGTTTATAGTTTTTGTTTAGATGTTGGAGGTGGACGTTGTTTCAAGGTTGAAAAGAAAATGAATTTCATTTGGAACCAGTGAGAGGAGTTTGTTAATTCCACTTATTGTAATCTGATCTGATCTAAGGCTCAAGTTCGACCAAGAAGAGATTTCGTAAGGACGAGTGAAGAAAAACGTGAATGCTTCACAATTTTTCTTCCATTTTTGGTTAGAAACTCCCAAAGTTGTTGTTTATGTGGACAAAACACACCAAGGCATGTGATTGAGATGTGTTGAATACCTCAAAAATGCAGATTGAGATGCGATGAATACCTAAAATTGTAGGGTGAACTGATAGATTGAGATGCGTTGAATACCTTAAATTGCAGGGTGAACTGAGAATTTTGGTTAGAAAGAATGAATATTACCTTTATCCATGATTCTTTGAGAGAATTAGTTGGGAACGAAGACAAGTAGTAGTAGGTGGGTTTCTTAGATGGTTAACTGCTTCAACATCACATCTTTACTAGACCTCTTCTTATGCACAACTTTATTATTGATTCTTCCCTTAATATTGCCGCCTCTGTCACCTACACCATTCATGCTATGGCTAATACTCGTCAACATATTCACTATCATGGGGGATGCTTTTGATTACTCCCCCTTTGGTATAGTAGTGGAAAATGGTGGAATTTAGTAATGTATGTGGTTGTGCTTGAATCGATGGTGGAGAATAGTGACAGTCATTGGTTTTAATCATCAGTACAAAACAAAATGGTAGACAAAAGTCGGTGCTAAAAGGTTTCAAAAAGAAACACCTTCAGTGTAAATATATATTATATAAAATATAGTAATAAAACAAATATTGAAGGAAATATTCTCTGGTTCATCGTCCCAAGAAGATTTTTGTCGCGCTCCTTCAAAATCTTTGAAGGAGGTCAAACCCGAGTTGACTAAATGGACAAACTCTTTTATACCTCACATGTATCTATTAAAAGAGGGCAATCTTGGTTTTGTTTTAAAGTTTAATGAGGTGGGGTGGGGCCCACTCTCAACTTCCTCGGGCCTCTCACCTCCAAGTATATACACCACTTCAATATTAAACCATATCCACCCTATGTAATTCTAAACATCACAATGCATATGAAACAACCCCCTTTATTTGATTTTATATATTTGATTTTAATGTATTTAAAATTTGTTTTATTTATTTCATTTTATTGTTTTATATATTTTGAATATATAATTAACTGAATATAATTTATTTATATTTTTATATTTTTAGATCTATTAAAATCAATAAAATGTTAAACAAAACAAAAATAACAAAATAGAATATTCCCGATATTGTGTATTTTTCGGCAAATAGTTAGTTTTGTAACACAAACTTTTGAGGTTGATATCTTGAGTTTTACTCAACCAAATGAGGTAAATGATATCTCATTGGAAAGCTATTTTCATTTTAAACAATTTGGAAGCATTAAGTCAAGAAAATCCATAGATTTAATATCCTAAGTCTATTTTGGAGAGATTTCACTCACCAAGAGGATTTTTTGTTGCAAATTCATTCCAGATTGTACATTTACCAACAAAATTTCAATGAGAAAACAATGAAAAGCTTACATTTTTTTTTCATTAATTCATTAAATGAGTTTTAAATTTGTAATTTTTTTGGCAGTTTTGTATTGTAGAAAATCCTTGAAATTCTGATATGCTAATATGAACAATTTGAAATAAATGTTCTTCTCACATAAACATAAAATTTCTCTACTAGATGCAACAGAATAGGAATATAATTAAAGGCACAACCACACAATTCGAAAACATATAATTTTCTAGGGAACCCAACTGGGAAAACCCCCTACTTGTTTGAGAATTCTATTGATAGAGAAATTGAGCATTGATCTCTTAAAACTACATTGTTTCAATCTAAAAGACACACATATCTTTCCTACTTGATCTAAGCCTGAAACTTTTTCAAATTGTTGGACTCTGCTTCCCTCTACCAACCTGTGCACAAGCTTCTCTTGCACACTCTTCCTCTCATAAGATCCACACACAAACTCGTGCTTCCTATTACTTGGTCTCACCAACTTGTGCTCACCAAAACAATGACTATATTGTGCCTTTAATCCCTCCATTTAATGTAATTAAGATGGCTACGATTAGTGAATTTTCTATTTAAGGAATGATTTTGTGCTTGATTGAGTTGGCATGAGTTAACTGCTCATGCAACTCATCCTACTTTAGGTCAACCACTTGAAACTCAATCACTTGTTTTTTTCCTCAATTAACTCACACTAGTAAATAAAGAACTCGACCTTGAATTTCAACACAACAGTTAACTCCAATCTAACTTGTCCTAATTTTTTAGGGAGACTTCTCAATTTTAGGAACTCAAGCATGCACAAGAAAGAACTCAAGTTTGACTCCTTGAATTAAAGCACAAATCAATGAATCAATTTATTGCTACTATTTTCAACACTCCCTCTTAGCAAGGAAGGTGTTTCTAGAATAACCTCGTCCACCTAGACCTGTCTCCAACACTATCATGTTCTCCGTTGCTATAGCTGCTCCCTCTAAACTAGAATATTTTCCTTCTTTCTTCTACAGAACCTAATTTCAAGACATATTCTTTGCCACCATGATTTGCAAGTCCATCACTTCTCTATTATGAGCATTTCTTGCCTTGTTTCTCAAGGCCTCTCCCTCTGAAGGCATGCATCTCCAGCTCCAATATGCCATTATCAGTGAATGAAAATCCTTTAGGTCACTGATCTTTCACCTAAACAATCTGCCCTCTAGATGCTCCTTTGTCCATCAAGGATGCCAACTCATAGGGTCTTCAACCTACCCACTACTTACCTTACTGTTGCTCCACAAAAGATAAGTCTTAGGGTAATCGAGGTTGCCCACTCTCACTGTAGAGGTCCATCTATACACAATGAACTAGGGCTAAATACTAAGCCCTCAAATGTCCTTATTCTTGAATATTTTCACTGGTGTTGTTCTTAAACTTGTTCCAAGAGATCTGACACCATGTAGAAAATCCATGAAATTCTAATATACTAATATGAGTAATATGAAATAAAATTTCTTCTCACATAAACACAAAATTTCTCTACTGTTGGTTGCTCGAATTGTTTATTAATTAAACAGTCGAGTACCACACTAAATTGTCAACTAGGGAAAGTCCTTTTGTCTCAAAGGTGACCTCGTACCGTATGCACTCAATTCTAAAAGCATTAAAGGCTGTAGTATAAACAAATCTACTTTTTATCAAACCCTTACTTTGTGTTACAGTAGCTATGATCTATTGCAGTAATAAAATGAGAACATTTAACTAAAGGTAACAAATCTGCAGAAAGAAATGATGGTTGTGTTGTAACAGAGGACCAGGACCCTGTCCTCGGAGTAACGATGTTCAACACCTGCCCCTGTAGCCAAATTGCCAATGCACACTGAAAATCGTAATCACCGGTGACACACTCTTTCACAACGCCAATCGATTAAGAAAGCAAAGTATCAACAAGAGGGAAATATCAGAAGCAAGGCTAGAGATACACAGAAATCACACACACACTTAACAGAAAAGAAATGGGTGAATCTTGTGAAGAAGGTGGGCCCTGTCCCTCTCACAAGATTCCCCGGAACACAGATGCTAAGTTAAAATGCTCAGAACAGTGCTTTATTCATCTGCCAAAATGTCAAATTACAATAAGGATTCAGACTTGCTTGCACTACAATACTTCCGTTACAACTAGCTCCCCCTCTAATGTAGATGTCTCCTCTTTATAGAGGAGACATCTATTACAATAGATTGTCATTATTCATTCAGTTGGACCCTTTTGTACAAAAAATAGGAATCAATTCCTGTTGCAGCATGCTGTTACAATAGTGTGTAACTTTATCATTCTTCGTTACTCGGATCCTTTTGCTATTGCAAAGCTGGTAATCCTCAACCATCTCCTCGAGATCCTCGTACTATCCTTGGTTTTTTCTTCATTGTTGTCAATTTGGTAAATCTCAACTGTTCCCTTGAAGTTCTCGTGTTGTTCCTGGTGTTCCAGCATCTACGACTGTGTTTTGCTAGTTTTAGACAGTTGCTGGTCGTGCTGTGTCAGCATCTGCAAGTATAGTTCTACCAGCTTCAGACGATTACTACTCCGCTAGACAATTGCTGTTTTACCCATTGCAAAATGAGGTTTTACCCGCTTTATTCAGTTGTTGTTTCTGGTGTTGCAGCAACTGCACAGTTGCTGTTTCTGGTGTTGTGGCAACTGTGAATTATAATTCTGCAGACTTTGAGCAGTTTCGACAATTGTCAGTGACTTAGTCAACTTCCAAAGATTAATCATAAATTTAACATGAATATGTGTTGAATAATTAAACATATAGCAATGAGAAGAGTTACTTCTTACCTTTGGAATAATTATGTCAAAATGTTATCAAGGGTTTCAACTTATGGGCTAAAGAGGGTATCATCATGACAAAATATAAGGTGAAAAGTAGACAATATGGAGTCCTAACATCCCCCCCAACTGAAAGGGTTGCATATCCTCATGCAACGTTTACTCTGAATCTGAGTCAGAATACTGGGATGAAGAGTGTAAGTTGCTGATACAGTAGCTAAAGAAGGTGTTATCAGACCTGTTTCTGAACCCATAGACACTCTGTAATTGCTGCCATGCTGCCACCTCCTCCTTTTTGGTCAGTTTATAATGAGCCTTATATTGTTGACCAGGTAACCACAAGAGAGGGAAATGAAAACGGTAACCAATCCACCTTTCAGCACATTGTTCCATACATTTGACATAATAAGGTATGCGTGAAATTTCTACCTGAAGATTGAGGGGATTGTACGGATGATATTCCTGTCTCTCTTTCGGACAATGTTCCCAAAATAAATTGTTTGCTTGGATGGCTAGCGCTCCCTTTGTTTCACATAATGTTGGCAGTCCTGCAAGACCACTGCTTGTAGTTTCCTCATGTGATCAACCATCTCTAGATTACTCAAATTTTGTTGATGTTGTGCAATGAAGGTGGCTGCATTCTGTGGTTCATTTCAAATCCAGAGACGGCTACTCTGCTCGTTGTGTGTTGCTAACATAAAGGCATTTTTCCAAGTAAGTTGATTGGCTAGGAAAGAGATGAAGGCTCTTATTTGGATATCACCGACAATAGGGAGTATATTCATCACTCTATCTTCAGGCATGGCCTCATTGTGAAGATAGAGTTCACAGAGCAAGTTTTGATCATTATTTGATGCTTCTATGAATGTTTCAATAAATTGATCAGGTGTAGCAACTTGGTAGGGTCTTCCATCTCTGATTGCCTTTATTTGTAAGAACACTAAGCATTCTCTCAAAAATAATGCGTAATTGAAAGAGGGTTTTCTTGTAGCCAGTACCCTTTGGACCAAATCGAAGATGTAGGACAACCTAGCTTTTAATTCCTTATTTTCTTTATGTTGAGCTCGAGACTGTTCAAGTGCATCCCAATTTTTGTATGCATAGCTAAACCAGATTGACTTTTGCTGCTGGAATGCCTTCCCTTGTGAAAGCTCATATTCTGTTCTCCATGTGTCCTTTAGTTGTTGAAAACTAGAGGTCTCAGTGTGAGCATTGCTGACACAGGGAGGTTCAGTCTGTGTATAGGCATCAAAAAAAGGTTTCTGTTCTATACTAGTTTGGGTGGCCCGAGGTGGTTCTATGTCCTCCTCTACAATTCTTGGAAAACCTGTTGGTTCTTGTGTAACAACAGGTTGCTCTGTTTCTTCTTCTGCAACTCTTGGAGAACCTGCTGGTTCTTGTGTGACAACATGTTGTTCTGTTTCTTCTTCTGCAACTCTTGAAGAACCTGCTGGTTCTTGTGTGGCAGCAGGTTGTTCTGTTTTGACTACAACAGTAGAAGGCTGTGGATTAGCTTCAGTCATTGGAACCTGGACTATCTTATATCCTGCTCAAGTGTAAAGCTCACCACACTCAATGCACATATATTCATTGTATTGACTCTTTTCTGTTACAGATGCTACCCATGCTAGGATGTGGAGATTGTATTCATTCTGATAGGCTTCTTTAACCATCATTATCTCCTGCTGATAATCCTTAATTTGGGATTTTAGAAACTCAATTTCTTCCTACAGGGAGGCTATGGTAGGCGAAGCTTGTGTATCTGCAGGTTCTAGTGGAGGAAGGGATCGTTGTTCCACATCCACTTGGTCATTTGCATCCACAACAGGTGGTTCTTGTGTGTCACCTATTGGGTCAGTGGCTGGTCCTTGTGTAATAGCCATTCACCCAATATCACCTTGGGTGTCTACTTTAGATTTTTCGGCAGCTGGTTCTTGTGTAACAGTTGGCTCAGAAAATAATGTCACAAAACTGCCAATGCTCTACATCTTAGCCCCAGAGGGTGAGGAAAGGGGATGCTCAAGGATGGTTGGAGTGTGGGATCTTAGGATGATGGGTGGAGAACTAGGGATAATGGGGCTAGTGGGTTTAACTGCTACAGACGACCGTGTTTGTCGCCTTGGTAAAGAAGCAGGAAAGTCAGTAATTTTTCTTTTTCGGCCACTTTCCTTCAGAATGGGGGAACTATCAGGAATAGCAGTTGCTTTGACTGAAGCCCTGGTTCTTCTCCCTTTTGGTGGAGTTTCAGTTTTCTGCTGTTTTTTTTCTTTTAAGAAAGATGATGGGGGTGTTATCATCGGAGTCATCAGTGGAGATATAAAGCATGGGGGTGGATGGTTGATCTTCATTGGGGGACGGGGTCCTCTGCAGGGGTGTTTCTGCTGCTAATTGCTGGGGAATTTCCTGGGATATTTTCTCTGGTTGTTGGGGAATTTCCCGGGGTATTTGCTCTGGTTGTTGGGGAATTTCCTCTTCCTACTGAGGATTTTCTTCTATTCGCTGGGGAGAATTAATGAGGGGGGGTGGGTGGTTTAGAGCAAAGCCTCTATTTATTAGGAGTTGGGCTAAGCGATGATGTTTCAGGGAAAGGAGTGGATGCTTTGCTTTTACAATATAATGTGACATATTTTTTAGACAACCCAATAGATAATAGGGCATGTTTATTAACTAACCATGCCTCAAATGATTTAGCAAAATGAAGTTGTGTTGGTAAATTACCTGGTAAAAACCTTCGCAATGCAAATATTGCTTAACGAACTCCGCAACCTTTGGCCATGGTGGGGGCAGTGACTGAAGTGCGACCCCTCTGCCTTTGGCTTCCACATGCTCGCCTGGTAGGAAAAAGTCTTGCTGCGCATTCAGAATAAGATGTTTTCTACTAAACCAGCGTGTACCATTGGTTGGTAACCCGAAAACTTTGGCTACGTCTTCTTTTGTTACTGGAATTTGCACTCCCTGGACCATGGAAAATCCTTCTCTTAAGTTGCATGCGAACTCTAAAACTTGCTGTGTATTGAAATATGGAAGTTTTTAAAAATAGTCTACCCATCTTGCTTGCAGGAAAATTTGGTAAACGTTTGGGTAGAGTTCCAGTAGTGTTGTTGTGCCAGGTTCATGTGTAATCAGATTTCCCCCCATAGCTGCTGATCCAGCGAAAATACACAATGTAGAGCCGAGTTGCCGAGTTTGAGACAGAGTAAACCATTAGAAATGAGGATATGCCACGACAAGGTGACTTTTAGATATTACCGCGAGGACTAAGGATGGCGTTGATTGACGTGTTATGCAATAATTACAATGTTTTGGTAATCCCCCCAAATCTACGGCTGAATGATCTGATTGGTAGTACAATGATTTCGGCAATCGTATCAACATCTCCACATTAACTATAATTTAATATCCACACTTAAACATGCGTACCTTTACTTTTACCTTTAGTTGCGCGCCAAAAAGTCTTATCTTGTCTTTTGCTGGATCAATAATGATTACAAAGGGTCTACAAGCATGAAAATACAGGCGATTTTTATTACTGACAGGAAGTAGTAGTGAAGAAGTGTAATTATCAGAGTGCATGGCTGGTTCCTTTAATGAATAATAATATGTTCCATTAGGATAATAGTTCATTAAGCACTGAAACTGGTGTAACAGCATCGAGAAGTGATGTTACAGTAACAGGAGTTGGTGCTGCAGCAGTGGGAAGTGGTGTTGTGGCAACGGGGAAGTGGTGTTGCAGCAACAAGGAAGTGGTGTTGCAACAACGGGAAGTGGTGTTGCAGCAACGGGAAGTGGTGTTGCAGCAACGGGAAGTGGTGTTGCAGCAATGGGACTTGGTGTTGCAGCAACGGGAAGTGGTGTTGCAGCAACGGGACTTGGTGTTGCAGCAACGGGACTTAATGAAAGACTGATTTATGGTCCAAAAGACGTTCCCAAGCTGCAAATGATTCTTTTGGAGTTTTTATTCTCAGCCACCCTTCGAAACTAGGATCTGCAAAATAATTAATTGTAACATGGCAACCCTTGACAGGGATTATTAGTTGAGGAATCTAATCTAAAAATAAATAAATAAGCAGAAATTTAAGTGCCTTGAGGGACAATAGGTTCCCCCAAAAAAACATAATGTATGTCTGCCATGCAAGTAACTTTGAAATCCTCTTTAGAAACAGGTCGTTGATACAAATGGAGTCGATACCCATTCACTAATAATGGTGTTCTACTATCATCAATCGTTAAGAGTCTGACTATTCCATTTGGAAAAACAACATCTACTTCATAAGGTCCTAGCCACCTTGTTCTTAATTTACCTTGAAATTTTTCAAAACGGGAGTGATACGGTAAAGCCCAATTACCTTTCTGGAACTGCTTTTGCTTAATGGTTTTGTCGTGCCACCTGGTTCTTTGTTGTTGGATCATGGTTCTTTGATGGATGGCATCCAACCTCTTCTCGTCCAATTCCTGAAGCTGCTGCAACCTGGCTGTCTGTGCATCAGTCAAGTCAAGGTTAACAGCTAAAGCAGTCCTTAAGGTTTTGATTTCAAACTCCATAGGGAAAATAGCATTTTTACCAAAAACTAATTCATAAGGTGAAAAGCCCGTAGTATTCCTCCAAGTAGTTCTATAAGCCCATAGTGCTTCAGGCAACTTTTGAAACTAGTCCCTCCTATTTTCCTTTATTTTTTTTGTCAAAATGGCTTCTATGACTTTATTGGTGCTTTCCACCTGTCCATTTGCCTAGGGGTGATAAGGTGTAGTCATTTTATGCTTAATATGGTATCTCTGAAGTGTATCTTTGAAGCCATGAGAGTTAAAAGGAGGTCCCCCATCAATGACTAGTTCCCTAGGAAATCCAAACCTAACAAAGATCTCTTCAAATAAAAATGTTAATACTGATTCTTCATTAGCCTTAAGGAGTGCCTTAGCTTCTATCCACTTAGTCATATAATCCGTGCATACTAGTATATAAACTTTTTAATTGGATGGAGGGTTAATGGGACCTATAACATCTAGTGCCCATCTTTCAAAAGGTTCAAGAATTACCTGGGGATTGAGTGGCATTTCATCCCTGTGATTAGGCTGGCCCATTCTCTGACAGCTATCACATGCCCTAACATATTTCCTTGCATCCCTGAAGAGTGAGGGCCAGTAGTAACCCATCCTAAGAACCTTGTGTGCTGTTCTTTTATCTGCAAAATGCCCTCCACAAGGGCCATCGTGGCAGGCTTTCAATACATCATAAATTTGATCTTCACCAATGCATCTCCAGATCTCCTGATCGAGTCCTGTGTGAAAGAGACACCCGCTTATCCAGCTATACCTAGCGCTTTGCTGAATGATCTTCCTTTTTTCTCTATGCGACAGGTGTGATGGTAGTTTCCCTGCAACTAAATAGTCGGCACTGTCTGCATACCAAGGTGAGTGAGCAGATACTGCAAATAAATACTCGTCAGGAAAAGAATCATCTACTGGAATATTTTCATTAGTTTTTAACTGAGAAAGGAAATCAGCAAATACATTCTCTTTTCCTGGTTGATCCACAATTGTGATATCAAATTCTTGTAATAACAATAACCATCTAGTAACTCGAGCATTTGTAACTGATTTGTTCATTAAATATTTAATGGCCGAGTGGTCAGTATGCACAAAAGTAGTGTAACCAGTAATATAATGCCGAAACTTATTGATAGCATAAATCACTGCTAGAAATTCCTTCTCAGTAACTGTATAATTAAGTTCAACGGGAGTCATATTTTTACTAATAAAATAAATAGCATAGGGAAGAATGTTTTCTTCTTGTCCCAAGACAACTCCAATTGTACTATCTGAGGCATCAGAGGATATATGAAAGGGAAGTGCCAGTCAAGTCCTCTCAAAATGGGAGCTGTAGACAACTGATGTTTGAGTTGATTAAATGCTTTTTCACAGTCATCAGTCCACCCAAATTCAACATTTTTCGTTAGTAACACAAACAGAGGAGAGGCTATTTTAGAAAAATTCTTGATAAATCTTCTATAATATCCAGCATGTCCTAAGAAGCTTCTCACATCAGTTTGTATTTTGGGGATAGGGAGAGTCTGAATTACCTGTATTTTAGCTGGATCGACTTGAATTCCTAGGAATGAGACAAAGTGACCCAATATAATACCTTGATTCATCATCATATGGCATTTTTCAGTACTTAAGGCAAGGTGTGCTTCTATATATCGCTTAATTACCTTTTCAAAGTTTTGTAATGCATCCTCAAAAGTCACGCCATAAGGAGTAAAGTCATCCATAAATATTTCTAAGGAATCATTTAGCATATCAGAAAAAATCCCTATCATTGCTCTTTGAAATGTTGCTGGGGCATTACATAGCCCAAATGGAAGAACCCTATAGGCAAAGGTCCCCCATGGGCTAGTGAAAGTGGTCTTATCCTGATCTTGGGGTGCAATCTTGATCTGATTATATCCGCTAAATCCGTCCAAAAACAAAAAGAATTTCTTACCTGCCAAGTTATCTAATACCTGATCAATGAATGGTAAAGGGAAATGGTCTTTCTGGGTGGCCTTATTTAGGGCTCTATAATCCACACATACTCTCCATTTCCCATTTTTCTTGGGTACAATTACTAGTGGAGAAACCCATTCACTATCCGATATAGGATATATAAATCCTGCATTCAACAATTTTTGAAGTTCTTCCTTTAGAATTTCCCTTAAATTGGGATTCATCCATCGTTGGGGTTGACAGACTGGGCGAGATCCTTCTTTAATATAAATGTGGTGGGTGCATAGTTCAGGAGAGATCCCCTTCATATCTGTGTAATCCCATGCGAATGCTTCTTTATTTTCATGGAGTAGCTTCATTAACTGCTGTTTTTGATCGTCTGTTAAATTAGGATTTATACTTAATGTTTTACCCAGCTCAATTTCTACTGTTATACTTTTGGAGGAGCTGCCAGCTAATGTCTAGGTAGATTTTCAGTTTCAAGGTTCTGTTGGTATTCAGATTCCAAGATTGCAGTGAAGTGATTATGTATTTATGGACTGACCAAAGAAGGTTCAGAAATAAATTTGCTGATTAATTCAACTTCGGTTGAGTCTTTGAAAGTTAAAGCTTGCCCGACAGTTAAAATAGGTTGGGTTTCCTCATCCTCATAATCTAACCATATAGAATTTTCATTATTAATCATGGGTGTAGCATGAGGATAACGAGTAAGTTGTTTGGTTTCCTGCCCATTAGAGATTGTCATTGATCGAGATCTACAGCTGATGAAGGCATCTGCTGTAGCCAGCCAAGGTCTTCCTAAAATCAGTGGATGACCCCCCAACATTGTTTTAGTTTGTAGCACAACAAAATCGGCTGGGTAATTCCAGGATTCTATGGAAATTACCAGGTCTTCAATGACTCCTTCAGGTTTAATTGTAGAGTGGTCAGCCAGCTCTAGAATGGTTAAGGTTTCCATAATTCAATTCTTTAACTGCAGTAATTGTGTTGTTTCAAGTGTCATAATGTTTATTGCAACACCCAGATCTACTATAACTTTAGAGACAAAGGTTTTACCAACATGAACTGTTACTGTAGGGTGACCAGGGTCACCATATTTCACAGGAGGGTCTTTTTCTGTCATCAAAGCAGTCAGTTCTCCCATCACATGGACTGTGAGGGGTTCCTTAGCTTTTCTTCCAGGCCTTTTAATTCATATATCCCTAACAGTTCTAGCATAAATAGGAACATCTCTCAGTGCTTGCAATAGCGGAATTTTGACATATAAATTCTGTAGTTCTCCTAAAAGGTTAAAAGCAGGTGGCTCAAATGTTTTGGTAAGAGCCAGATGTTTAGGGAAGGGTGGCTCTGCTGTTTGAGCAGTCTTGTTAGAAGATGATTCAACTGTTTCAGCATTGTTGTTAGATGACTTTTCTTTTCTAGTTTCCTCTTTTTGAGAGTCAGTAATATCATCAATGATGGGTTCAACTATTCTCCCAGAACGTAAATGGATATCATTGCATTACATAGGGGAAATAGGTTGATTTTGAATATCAATTACCTGTAGAGCTTTATTATTATTCGGGTTGGGGTTAGGTTGTACAGGTAGCTGGGGTCTGATTGTCTGGTTATTCGGTGGAACGTTAGATGGTAAGGAAAGAGATTGTTAGTCCTGAGGAAATGGAATCTGTTGGGCTGTCCAGTTTGGGTTCCATTGATTGAAATAAGGTTGTTGTAGAGTCCAAGGATTCCACATGGTGGGATCGGTAAAAGGAGGATTTGGTTGCTGCATAGGTGGAAAATGCATTGGATTAAAGGGTGGGTATTGCATTTGATTCATGGGTGGGTAATTTGTTTGAAAAGGAGAGTGATTATTCCAACAACTAAATGATGTGTTAGAACTCATACCTTGTCTTTGTGGTTGCCATTGCCTCCTCTGTGTCATCAGGTAAACTGCTTCAGCTTCCTCTCCAGTTGATTGCAGTGCTGCCTTTATTCCTGGCAAAGAAGGGCATTGTTGAGTCTCATGGTCCTTTTCACAAATAGTGAAAATTGGTACCCTATCCAATGGGCATTCCCTCAGTGGGTGCTTCTCTCTGCATTTAGAACAGAAAATAGCCAGAGAAGCTTCTGCTTCTGCCTGCTTCTTTTTAACCTGCAAGGCATCAATTTGTGAAGCAAAAGAGCTTAACATTTTAGTTTTAAATTCTTCAAGCAAGTTACCTATTTCGGCTCGTGTTGCTCCTCCACTTGCTGATTTCTGGACTCTTGAGTATATACTGTCCCTACTTTTTGGTCTACTTGCTGCTCCTCTAGAACATCTCATACAAAGGTTGACAATCTCATCAAATGGTTCTTTGGAAATATCCCCTTTTCCAAGCATATTCAACATGTCCAAGCAGTCATCACGTACCCCTTTTAGCAGTATTGTCTTCAGAATATCCTTACTCATAGTCAGATGATCAGATCGTTGCAGATTATACTGCAGTCTTTCTACAAAGTCCTCCAAATTCTCGTCCTCCTTCTCAATCATTTTAAACAATTCTTCCTTCCTTTCTCTCATTTGGTAGTAATCCTGATATTTGGACAGAAAACTTTCTTTCATCTGATCCCAAGTAGTGATTACCTGAGCTCCTAAGCTCATAAACCACCTTAACGCATTCCCTTTCAATGTTGCTGGAAACAGTTTTAATTTCTGAGCAGGAGTTACATAATCATAACTCCTACATAGTATATCAAATTCAAAGAGGAACTCATCAGGGTCTTCAGAGGATAACCCATGAAAATTAGGTAGTGCTGCAGGTGGAATATTCTTCATAGGGATTGTTCCTCTTGGGAGATCCCCAATGGGAAACTCTAAGGTGGAGAGTGATTTTTCTCCCCTTCCTTCCGCTCCGTTATCCTCCATTGGTCTTTTTCCTGAATCGCTTGCTCTATCTTCAGTATTTTCTATTTCTTCAGGTTCTTCTACCGGTTCCTCAATGTGCTCTAGTGTTTCCAGCTTCCTTTCAGGTCCTAGTACTTCTTCCATCTGGTGATCTGTTTGGGAGGAATGTTGGATCTGAGGCCTTCGGGAACTTGTCCTCTGGGATGTCTTGGCTTTTGAAATGATCTCGTCAATGAAATTTTTTCTTCCTCCTCCTATGCCTTTGCTGCCTGTAAAGTTAGATTTCCTGCGTCCTCTCATGCACCTGTTATTCTAAAGGAAAATCATTAATTCCTTTAAAATCTCTAGTCGCCTTCCCCAGCAACGACGCCAAAATGTTGGTCGCTCGAATTGTTTATTAATTAAACAGTCGAGTACCACATTAAATTGTCAACTCGGGAAAGTCCTTTTGTTTCAAAGATGACCTCGTACTGTATGCACTCAATTCTAAAAGCATTAAAGGCTGTAGTATAAACAAATCTACTTTTTATCAAACCCTTACTTTGTATTACAGCAGCTATGATCTATTGCAGCAATAAAATGAAAACAGTTAACTAAAGGTAACAAATCCGCAGAAAGAAATGATGGCTGTGTTGTAACAGAGGACCAGGACCCTGTCCTCGGAGTAAGGATGTTCAGCACCTGCCCCTGTAGCCAAATTGCCAATGCACACTGAAAATACTAATCACCGGTGACACACTTTTTCACAGCGCCAATCGATTAAGAAAATAGAGTATCAACAAAAGGGAAATATCGGAAGCAAGGCTAGAGATACACAGAAATCACACACACACTTAACAGAAAAGAAATGGGTGAATCTTGTGAAGAAGGTGGGCCCTGTCCCTCTCACAAGATTCCCCGGAACACAGATGCTGAGTTAAAATGCTCAGAACAATGCTTTATTCATATGCCAAAATGTCAAATTACAATAAGGATGCAGACTTGCTTGCACTACAATACTTCCGTTACAACTAGCTCCCCCTCTAATGTAGATGTCTCCTCTTTATAGAGGAGACATTTATTACAATAGATTTTCATTGTTCATTCAGTTGGACCCTTTTGTACAAAAAATAGGAAATCAATTCCTGTTGCAGCATGCTGTTACAACAGTTTGTAACTTTATCATTCTTCGTTAATCAGATCCTTTTGCTAATGCAAAGCAAGTAATCCTCAACCATCTCCTTGAGATCCTTGTACTATCCTTAGATGTTTCGTCATTGTTGTCGATTTGGTAATTCTCAACTGTTCCCTTGAAGTTCTCGTGCTGTTCCTGGCGTTCCAGCATCTACGACTGTGTTTTGCCAGTTTTAGATAGTTGGTGATCGTGCTGTGTCAGCATCTGCCAAGTATAGTTTTGCCAACTTCAGACGATTACTGCTATGCTAGACAATTGTTGTTTCACCCATTGCAAAATGAGGTTTTACCCGCTTTAGCCAGTTGTTGTTTCTGGTGTTGCAACAACTGCACAGTTTTTGTTTCTGGTGTTGCGGCAGCTGTGAATTATAATTCTGCAGACTTTGAACAGTTTCGACAATTGTCAGCGACTTAGTCAACTTCCAAAGATTAATCATAAAGATAACATGAATATGTGTTGAATAATTAAACATATAGCAATTAGGAGAGTTACTTCTTACCTTTGGAATAATTATGTCAAAATGTTATCAAGGGTTTCAACTTATGGGCTAAAGAGGGTATCACCATGACAAAATATAAGGTCAAAAGTAGACAATATGGAGTCCTAACATCTACTAGATGCAGCAGAATAGGAATAGAAATAAAAGCACAATCGTTGTAACAACCCTGATGAAAATTCCATGTAATAAAAGTTAATAAAGGCAAAATAATAACCACAGTTGATAGGACACTTATTCCAAATTGAATGTTTGGAAATACATCCTAGTGTAGGTGTTCATTTGGTTATTAATGGCTAAGGAAATTGGCAAAGGCAATGAATAAGGATTTGGAAAGGAAAAATGGCATTTTTGGCACATTATTTATGAAAATAACGGAAATTAGGAGAAAATGGAGGTGAAAGGTCACATGTTGCATGTGAGGAGGAAAATGAAGGAAAATTATGGAAAATGAAGAAAATAGAGGCCTCATTCATAAAAAGGCTTTTGAGGATCAGTTGGTAATCTTTTGTCAGTTCAATTTTGGAGCTCTCTCATTATTCTCTCTTTCTCATATTATTGGACATTTTCTTGGAGCACTCTTGGAGGGTGTGGCATAGTTGGATTTTTTTAGCAATAAGGCAAAGGAAGAGTAGGAAAGTGCAAGAGGACAATGGGATTAGCAACTACAATGAGATTTGCTTACAGGTACCAAGTTGCATGTATGTTTTCCTCACTAGTTTTGGCATGCATGGAATATGCATGTGGTTTGTTGGTTGTAATCTATCATTGGCATGGAGGATGGTCGGGATTGATAGTAGATTTCCTAGCCTTGACATTTCCTAGATAGCCATGGAGATTGTGGATTTATTTTCATTGTTTTGTTTTGGTTATTTCTCATGTTTCCTTAGCTTGGGTGTAGTTACTAGTCTTACAATCTTGGTTGGACAAATGCTTTGGAGCCCTGTAACAACTTATGTTGAGTTACTAGTCCTGTAGCCTTGGTTGGAAAAACACTTTGGAGCCATTGCTGGTTTGAGTTACTAGTCCTGGAGCCTTGGTTGGACAAATGCTCGGGAGCCCTGGAAGGCTTGGATAGAGACCAATCTAATGTTGGTTTTGTTATGTCTAATCGTGAGGTGGAATCATTGTTTGATGGGTTGAGGTGGTTGGCCTCTGGAAGCTGTGGATGGTTTTGGATTGATGTGTTTGATGAGATCCCACATTCATGCTTGGAACATGGCACAAGGGTGAATGGAGGAAGAGAGATTTGGCTCAGGCATTCCACGGTCGGGTGGAATGTGGAAGTCCCATCCCATGTTTTTATTTTGCTTCATCAATATGAGGTTATTTCTCCTTGTATTTCTATGAGTATTATACTGGATTATATGTGGTTTACATGACTATGATTTCATTGATATTTATGCTGCTATGGTGCTAGTTATGTATGTGTTTTATGACAACAAATATGTATGGATCTCATCATGTTTTTAATTGTAAATGAATGGAAAATGTATCTATGACCTAATGGATGAAATGGAAGTTGATGTGTTGAGGCATCAATGCTATTTAGCGACTCTCAGCTAAGTATGAGACCCCTATACTTAGATATGTTATTTACACATGTAGATTACATATTGGTGATATGTTTGATGAAATGTTGGTCATGGCTAATAGGGGTCCAATCAAGGCCTCATTCAAGTGATTGCATTTATACTGTCATTTCCTTGTTATTTTACTGTTTTGAAGATATCATTCAATTCTGGGCAGTGACCTGGGCTCTGTGCCTGGAAAAGTGGCTCAAATCCCTGGGACGCTGGCACAACACTGACAAAAAGAGTCCCTAGACACTGGCTTGCAGGCCCGTGAGAGCATCCAGACTCCAGAGGTCCTTGGATGCTAGCATGCCCATAGCATGAAAGCATCTAGAGGTCAAGTTATCCAAAAGCTTAGTGGCACCTAGGGGATGGTTGGGAAAAAGGTTGGATTGGTTCCTGAGGGTCCTAGTGCTGATGTTGAATGTCTGTATGATGCGTTTCCGTCTATTCCACTTTCTTAATGTGACTTAGGAGGTCGAATCATATCATAGTGGCCTCTCATCACATTTTTACCCCCACTGGCTGGTTGCTTGGGTAAATGTGCGAGGAGGGTGTTACAGTCACATAATTAAAAAACACAAAATTTTCTAGGGAACCCAACTGGGAAAACCCTCTAGTTGTTCGAGAATTTTATTGATAGAGAAACTGAGAAATTGATCTCTTACAAAATACAAGTGTTTCAGTTTGAAACACACATTTGTCTTTCCTGCTTGATCTAAGCTTGAAACCTTTGCAAGACTATTGATCTCTACTGACCTCTACAACTTGTGTAGAAGCTTCTCTTACACACTCTTCCTCTTACAAGCTCCATATACAAACTTTTGTTTCCTTTTTCTTGGTATCAATAACTCGTGCTCACCAAAACAATGACTATATTGTGCCTTCATTCCTCCTTTTAAAGAAATTCAGATAACTAACATTAGTGAGTTTTCTAATTAAGGAATTCTTTTGTGATTGTTTGAGTTGGCATGAGTTAACTGCTTGTGTAACTCATCCTATCTCAAGTCAACCACTTGAAACTCAATCACTTGTGTTTTTCCTCAATTAAATCACACTAGAAAATCAAGAATTCGACCTTCAATTTAAAACATCAGTTAACTGCAACCTAACTCATCCTATTTTTTTAGAAACTCATAATTTTAGGAACTCGAGCATGCACAAGAAGGAACTTGAGTTTGACTCCTTAAATTAAGGCACAAATCAAGGAATCAATTTCTCGCTACTATTTTCAACATGTATTTTGAGTTTTGTGTGCAATTTTAATTAGATTTTTATTTTGTTTTTGGCTTTTTTGTAGAGCTAGTTGGAAGATCTAGCCCAAGAATTTTTGAAGCAATGAAATTGCACCAACAAGAAGAAAAGAGAGATTTTTTCCAACCAAAATAAAATATCTTAACCATTTTTTTCAACAACTCTCCTTTTTGGGGATTTCTTTTTGTAATTATAAAAAAGCGTTTGGAGAAGGAAAGAGGGTTTCTCTTTTCTGCAAATTGGATATTCTTAGCACTTTTGTCAGGAGAATTTTTGCTATAGTTTGAGAGGAATACTCAGATATGAGCTTCTCAGGATTTTTCCTTTTAAGATTTAATTTTTTGTTGTAGAGGGGGATTTTTCACTATTGCAGCTCTCTTCTCAAATGACAGAGTTGAAAGTATTGGGAAGATTGTTGAGGAGATCCATTGTAAAACAAAGCAAGACATCGAGGCTTAAGATTGTATTTTCAGATACTTTTATTTATTAATAAAATATTATTCATTTAATGACATATATGTATCAGTGATTCCATGTTTTTCTCTTTTGTTTAATATGTAAATTCTTGTATGCTAGAATAACTATGTAATCTAACAGTTTTATAGATTTGCTATATATTCTTGATTTTTTCTTGTATTTGAACAAATTTATGAGTAACTGTTACTCTAAATATTTACATATTAAATAAATATAATTGTCATTGGAATTGAGAGAACTATTTACATATTTTAGTGGCACATGTTTTTATCATTTTAAATCTCTAAATAAAGCATGTTTTACATTAAAAATATCAGTTGTTAGAACTAATTCGATAGCTTTATATTCATCATAAAAAAGCATGTTAAATCCCCATAACAATTAAATTCTTGCACATGGTATTTGGGAACTATCTCCTAGGTATCAAATTAGAGTAGTTTGTCTTGTTTTTCCACATTAGTAAGGAGGTCTGCATTCATATTTACATTTAGATTTGGTTTTCATCATTTATAAGTCTCTTACACTAGAGAAACTGCATAGGTAGCTTGGATGAGCCTTATGTTGGCTTAAGGATCGATTTCTTGCAATTGCATTGAAAGAGGGTAAGTTTGCTTGCTTCTTCTTGTTGATAAGTAATTAGAAATATCACAAGTCAGCAGGAAGAGTAAGGGTAATTGGACCCTTTTAAAATAAGCAAATTCACCATCCTAAATAGATAAGGGATTAATTTGAGGCCCTGACCATTAGATCTCCCTATTGTTGGTTCCGGTCATTTTTGATGATTAATAATTTTGGCACTAGAAGGAGAGACAACGATAAGTTGTCTTTTAGGAGTTTTTTATTTGTAATTTTAAAAATTTATTTATAGTGGATCCTTCTAAATTTCCCATTTGGAGTTGTATCCCTAGAAATTCATCTTCCACCACTCTAATGAAACTTGTAAGACTCTTGTCGAAGGTAAAGTTTGATGGTAAGAGTAATTCTTTTGCATATGATAATGATTTACAATTCGTTCAAAATTTTACTAATTCTACTTTTTCTAATATTGATGAAGGTATTTTATGTAGGATATTTACTCTCACTTTCATAGGAAAAGTGAAAATATGGTGTGACTCTCTTCTAGATGCCTCTATTCATAGTTGGGACCAATTTATCACAATTTTCCTTCACAAATTCGATGGTTATGATTATGAACAACTATGCACTAAAGTTGAAAATTTACGAAATTTTGAAAATGAATCTTCCATCAATTTTATTATTAGATTCCAAATAATTTGTTTAAGATTTACATATGAAGATAAACCTTCAGAGATTGACTTAACAAAATGGTTTGAATATATTTGTTCCCTTCCTTATATTCCAAACAATTGCCAAGAACCAAAAGTTGTTACTTTTTAAAGTGTATTTTCCATTACTGAAGAACCAATTGCTAAAAATTGGATCACCAATCCTCTTCAAATAAAAAATGAGAAGATCATTACTGAAGAACCAATTGCTAAAAATTGGATCACCAATCCTCTTCAAATAAAAAATGAGAAGATTGATAATGAACCATTTTAGGAGAAAATAAATTTTGTTAAAATAAATAATGTTGATCTTGGAGCCGCTCTAATTAAAAAATAATTTGTTGTCCAAAATGATGCTAATTATATTAAAGAAAAAAATCAACAAGTGAGAAAATCGACAGGTAACAAGCAACAAACAAATCATTCAGCGAAAATGCAAATGGTTAAAGAAGATCGTGTCAACATGCTTTACACAACAATTTTTTCGAAACTTTCGAATGTTCTCCATGAGTTTCAGCTGATTTAAATTTTCACTCATAGGAATATGTAGAAGTCAATATCACGACATTCCAAAGATTATTTTAAATTCTAAAAACTATGAATCTTACCTTGAAGGTAATGATGAACTAGTGACAAAATTGGAAATTAAAGAATTATTTAATGATGATTATTCTAAAAGAGAAGCATCCTCTCTCATTACTTAAACAACCATTTTTATCTTTACCTTGACCTTTTTTTTTACCTTATTTTGTTTGTTAATCATTTAATGGTTCTTTCTCATACAAATTCAATTTTATAAAACAAAAGAGTTGTCATAAATTTAAAATGACGAATTGTCAGTTAGTTCTGATTGAGATAGTTAGTATTTAATTTCCCATACTTTCAGCAGCTTTGGGAATTCCCATAATTATGCATTTGATCACTTTCCTGGTTCTAATTTACTTTCCGTAAATGAAAAGAGTGCTCTTAGGATTTCTGAAGTCAGTTACGATGATGATTTTGAAGTTGATAATAGTGATTTATTTTATCCTTCATCGACTTATCATGTTCTTATCTCAAAGTCAAATCTATATTTCATGATGAGAGATCATTTTATGTTCATATTCCTCTTTATGAATCTATTAAATCTCATAATGATTTCATTTATTTAAAAGGGGAGTCCACTCCAATTTATGATTATGATATTATTTAAGTTTGCATTTTTTTTTGTAGTCTTTAATCTCATTCACCTTCACAAGTAGATGTCGGCATCAATTCTTTCAAATAAATCATAAACGTTTTTTAACACTATATGTACCATTAGTGTAAATAGTGATTTAATTTTACTTCACATTCTTCATTTATTATGGTTTGTTTCAAATTTGTATTTGTATTTTATTTTTAAATCTTTGAATATCATATCTTGGCATATTGAGCAATCGAGTTTTGAATATTCATCAAGTGCATTATCGGGGGAACATGAAAATGGACTTCAAGGCATAAATTATGAACACCGAGAACTTCAAATTTCTTATATGTTATAATATCAATGTTATAAGGTTTTAAAATAGATTAGATTGTTGGAAAAATATAAATGCTACTAAATGATAGCATGTTTATTTTATTGACACAGTTGAATCTGAGCAACACTGGAAGAGAATTAAACATAGAATAAAAATTATTGATTTTTGTCTATTTAGTTAAATATCAAGCCTCTAGTTTTTAAAGTATTAAATGGCTAAGTAAACAAGGGTTCTTGTGGACAAATGAGGGTAAAAAAGAATCAATTGGTTGAGCCATATCCTTGTGCATTGTAAAATTCCTCATATACAATCGCTGAATAGGGTCAAACCTTTTCAGAATTGTGCATGCCTCATTCTAGAGGTAATCATCCCATATCTTTTCATTTGGTTGCACTTTTTTTTATAAACCTTGGGACAAATCAACAATTACATGCGGATCCAGTTCACATGTCACATTCATATGCTATTTCATTGGCCCTTGGTTTTCTTACTTTATACATTATCCTATAGGTATTCTCCCTGAAGGTCATAGCAGATGATCCTCTTGATTTATCCTAGGGTGACATAAGTTATCCACTTAGGAATGTGGTACTAGCACCTTCCACTTACCATCCTCACAAATCACATTGAATTCACAACTCACACCTCATTCTTTCCATGTATTCTCAGACATCTTTTCTTAGTAGAATCCTTTGTACCTCCACTCTTTTATTTTGAGATTTTGATCTTCCGGGATGACGTGGACAGGGTGGTCCCTTTCCACCATGATATTCTCCTAGTGCATGTTATTAGTGTCCTTACACAACTATAACCATCTCTTTACTCCATCATGTAGCCAGAAAGTTATTTCCTGCAGATTTCACAAGATGATCCTTTCCATCCTTCCAAGGTGACACAATCAAACACATTAGTGTGGTGTTGTAGGCCCCCTTCGTCCACTTTTGATATTTAGTCTCTCTCATTTGTTCCTCATTCCATTACCTTTACATGTCATCATAGATCATTCTTCCCAGCAAATTTCTTACGCTCCTCCATTTGAAAGAGTCATAGATGAACTCTGGAGATAGATCACCATAATATGTTTTCTTGTGGGCCCTTCTCCTTCTTGCACTTTTATTATTTCATTGGGACTTAAAGACTCCCTCTTCCCATGTAACCCCATAACTAGGTACCTTAGAGATTACAATACACTTACTTCCCATTTCTTCTAGGCTCCCATTGCCAGGGTTACTTAACCTTCCCACATGAACTTTGATATCAATCGTAGTGCTTTCTCTTTGATCCTCGTATGATTCTCCTTCCACGTAATCCCGAAGCTTACTACCCGATAACTCTTAACATGCACTCCTCTTGTTTCTTCTGGGATCCCATCCCTGAGATGACTCGGCCTAATCCACATGGCATTTGAGTTGAATCACAATATCTTTTATTGGATCATGTGTTTTTACACTCCATGTAATCCTAGATCTAGTCATCTTGGCTATCTCGTTATTGTGCACTCTTTGTTCCTTTATGGCTTTAGTTCCCTGGTAGACGTAAGGAGGCACGATGAATACCAAGTCACCTCTTACCCAAAACAAATATCGCCACTTATCACCCTTGAAAGGATATCATATTTACATGGAAAATCGGTAAATATCCCCATAATGTTTTTGATATTTTATCATTAAGGTGACCTAGTTAATCACTACAGTTTTTATGTGGGTCTTCTCCACTCACACATCACCACACCATGTCATTGTATCCTATCCACTAGTGTTGGTGCATAAGAAGTATGGTTGCGTGTCAATTTATATGGGATTTTGGGATTTTGGATTCTCTTGCTATTTGATTATATATATACTGCGCCATTGTAATGCCTACTATGAAAAGGTCCAAGTCCTACGCCATATATATTTATATAAATCGCTACATGGGTTAAGAATTTAGCCTGATTCCATGGGATTTTAAGAAAAGTTTGGGGCTGATATAAAATCAAAGTTCTTTCGTTTAGAGCTTGAACATAAAAAGAATATCATTGGAATTAGAAGAGGCAAAGAGAATAACCACAATTGTAATACAAGGCGAGGTACATGTTGGCATATTTTCGTCCTTATTTATGATGTTTCTAATTTATTCCTAATTTGTTGAACATGAACTATCCCTTTCTGGCTTATTTCTTTCTCTAGTTTAGATTTAATAAATTTGATGATCATAGGCATATGAACTTTGATAGAGTTGCAAATTCTTTCTATTATTTCATCTTAATCATAAAATGAAGTTTCTTCTTGAAAAAAATGAATTTGGAGGAAATCGACATCTCTTAAGGTAAATCATAACAAGATTCTTCAAGGTAATTCCATATGCTTATATTTATCTTTTACTATTTTTCATCCTGATTTTAGTTTCAATTTTGTTTTAATATTTTCTAATTTTAGCTCTATTTTTACAGATCCTCATTAGTTACACTAAAGGTTTGATGTTGTTGGCAAGGTTGCATAAAAATCCTCAGTTTACTTTGCATCCCTTGTAGCTTAAAGAAGAAATTGTGATGATGATTAAATGACAAACAAGTTACATCAGGGAGTCTCCTTACTTGACATTGTTATCATTTAGTATCTTGCTCTTTAGTTTTTGAGATTTATTTTCAAATAAGACATTTGCAACAAAAGTGACATCTTGATGTGACTTTATTTGAAACTGCTCCCCAATTTTAAGAACATCTTTCAATAAAAGCCTAATTAGTCACAAATTTACAAGACATAACTCGTCAATATCTCAAATCAATTAAGACACACATGTTTTCTTCATATTCAATATTTTGTTGAGAGATTTTCTTAAGTGATATTATTGAAGTTTTCTTTTAATCATGAATTTTTTATTTACCTTTTACCTTTGGTTTTGCATTTTCTTTCTTTGTTTGCATTCTTTGCAATCATTTGATTTTGCTTGTTTTTTCTTTTGATGGATTGTGTGATATTTCCAAAATCTATATGGGGAATTTTTCCTACCCAACATCGGTTGGCTTACATCGGGAAATTTTTACTCTATTGTTTTAGTGGGATTTCATTTATCTAAACGCCATCTATAATAACTTTTCACGTTCTCGTACATCAAATATTGCCTATGGGAAACATTAAGTCATGGTTCAAGTGGTATAAGCTCACCTTTAAAAATGAATGAATTATCTCTAGTCTTTACTTTGAATCCCTCCCATGCCCCTCCATATTCAAAAAACATCTACATTGATAGATGAAGAGAAAACTAGTCAGGTCAAACATAACTAGTATTGCATCTATTTCTTCAAATTGAAAGCCTCTTATACCACCCTAGTCTCTTCACCCAATTGCTAAGAGAATTTTTCCAAATAAAGATTATCAAAAGGGTGTCATATAAGAGGATTGATAGCACATATGTTTGAGAAGTGTATGCAAACCCATCAACGTGTTGAACAAGCTTTCTAATAATGGGTCAATGCATATATGGTATCAAGACAACTTCATCGAGGTGTTGAACAAGCATGTTGGAAACAAAGCAATGTCGAGAAAAATAGGTAATTTTATATTTAATAGACACACACTAATCATTTAAACCACCTAGCTATGTTTGTTATCAAATAGTGGAGAGAAAATTCAAAACAAATAATCATCCCCTATATTTGGATTCATTGTTTTGAACTAGACATTCAAGTACATTCATTTCTAGGAGTTCATCTTATTTTGTTTCTCGCTTATGTGGGACCTTTATAAATGGTACGATATGTGAGAATGTTTTAGAAATTTTTCTTTTCAACCTTTGATAAATTTAACCCTATTATTCTAAAACAGAGATATTTGCTTCGTACCTGTGTGTCATTAATTCTTTTGACCACAACACCCCCCATATCTTTTCAAAACTTATTATGGGGCCCTCCAAATGAATTTTGTTAATATCGCTATATTGAATGCATTGTTTTGGTTTATTTTGTAATATTTTTACTTTTATTAGATTTTTATTTTGACGATTTCATTTCTTTCATTTTTCACTAGGTTTCCAATGGTTCAAGTTTCGTCTCATTCCAACTTACAGTTTGGAAAATATTCTCCATTAAAGTTTGATCAAATTTCACTACCTATACATAAAAGTTGTAAAAAATATATTTTATTACACAACCATTGAATTCAAGAAAGTTGTATATATTGTAACTATATATAAACAAAATAAAATAACAAAATACAATATATATTACATAAAATATAATTATAAAAATATTATTGAAAAGAATATTCCCTGGTTCCTCCTCAAAGAGATTTTTGTTGCGCTCTTCTGAAATCTTCCGAAGGGGCCCCTCTCTACCTCCTTGGACCCTCTCCTCCACTACGTGCACCATTCATATTAAAACCAGATCCACCA
>APFE031732998.1:67714-89746 GCA_000404065.3 Pinus taeda
GAGAAAAATAGGTAATTTTATATTTAATAGACACACACTAATCATTTAAACCACCTAGCTATGTTTGTTATCAAATAGTGGAGAGAAAATTCAAAACAAATAATCATCCCCTATATTTGGATTCATTGTTTTGAACTAGACATTCAAGTACATTCATTTCTAGGAGTTCATCTTATTTTGTTTCTCGCTTATGTGGGACCTTTATAAATGGTACGATATGTGAGAATGTTTTAGAAATTTTTCTTTTCAACCTTTGATAAATTTAACCCTATTATTCTAAAACAGAGATATTTGCTTCGTACCTGTGTGTCATTAATTCTTTTGACCACAACACCCCCCATATCTTTTCAAAACTTATTATGGGGCCCTCCAAATGAATTTTGTTAATATCGCTATATTGAATGCATTGTTTTGGTTTATTTTGTAATATTTTTACTTTTATTAGATTTTTATTTTGACGATTTCATTTCTTTCATTTTTCACTAGGTTTCCAATGGTTCAAGTTTCGTCTCATTCCAACTTACAGTTTGGAAAATATTCTCCATTAAAGTTTGATCAAATTTCACTACCTATACATAAAAGTTGTAAAAAATATATTTTATTACACAACCATTGAATTCAAGAAAGTTGTATATATTGTAACTATATATAAACAAAATAAAATAACAAAATACAATATATATTACATAAAATATAATTATAAAAATATTATTGAAAAGAATATTCCCTGGTTCCTCCTCAAAGAGATTTTTGTTGCGCCTCTTGCTGAAATCTTCCGAAGGGGCCCACTCTCTACCTTCCTCTGGACCCTCCTCCTCCACGTTACGTTGCACCATTCCAATATAAACCAGACCACCCATATGAACTTTAAACATCACTAATACATATGAAAACAATCTCCACTTTGGTTTTATTTTATATATTTTATTTTTAATGTATTTTAATTTATTTAAATTTATTTTTATACATTTTATTGTATATATACTTGAATATGATTTAATTGAGTAAAATTTATTTTCATACTTTCTAATTTTTAATAGTAAATTATTAAAAAGTTAAATAAAATAAAATAATAAAATTTGAATATGTTAAACATTGTGTATTTTTTTAGCCAATAGTTTGTTTTGGAATTCAGATTTTGGAGGTTGATATTTTAAGTTTTATTTAGTGAAATGAGGAAAATGGGAGTTTGTGTAAATTTATTTCGATAGAGAATAATTTAGAAACATTAATTCAAGAAAATATGGATATTTACTATCCAAAAAAAATTAGGAAAAGTGAAAGTTGCAAATTTGCAACAAAAGATAGATATACTGAGTTTATTTTGGAGATATTTCACACACTAAGAGGATTTGTTGTTGCAAATTCATTCCATATTGCACATTTACCAATGAAATTTCAATGAGAAAACAATGAAAAATTTACATTTTAGTTTCATTAATTGATTGAATGAATTTTTAATTTGTAATTTTTTTTTAACAATTTTGTGTTTTGAGTTTTATGGTATTTTTAATTGGATTTTAAATTTGTTTTTGGATTTTTTTTGCAAAGCTAACTGGAAGATCAAGCCTAAGAATTTTTGGAATAATGAAATTGCACTAGCAAGTAGAAAATAATATTTTTTCCAACTAAATAAAAGATTTCAACCATTTTTCTTCAATAACTTTGCTTTTTGGGGATTTCTTTTGTAATTATACAATTGTTTTTTGAGAAGGAAAGAGGGCTCCTCTTTTTAGCAAATTGGATACTCTTAGCACTTCTGTGAGGAGGATTGTTGCTATATGTTGAGAGGAATACTCATATATGAGTTTCTTGGGGATTTTCCTTTTAAGATTTATTTTTTGTTGTAGAGGGAGATTTTGTTGTTGAAAATAGAAACAAGAGATGTTAAAAATAGAATCCAGAAATTCCAATTTAATTTGTCCTTGATTTAAACTAAGAATTAAAATCGAATTCTATTCTCATAGCAACTTGTAAATAGTTAATTAAGTTTAATTGACATAGTTAACTTAGGAATTTCAGGTTGGAAGTCTTTTTGAAGTCATGTATATGTTCTCCCTAAGTTTTAGGGGTCTAGGATGAGTTTAATTGTGAGCTGTAATTAGATAACTCAGTTTACTGAGTCATGTTCAGTGAAATTAGTTCTAACTATTTGTGGAACTAATAGAGGACTAATAGTCAATTGAAGCACTAGTACATCCACAAATGTTACTCCGCATAATTGAAGATTCACTCATCGGAAACTCATGCATGTCAGTTCAGAGAAAGACCGAGTTGAGAATAGAGTGCAGGGATAGTGTACTATTAGTTGTAAGATTTACTGAGTTGTAAATATCATGCATGCAATCAGTTGAGGACTGCATAGTAAGGATTTCCCTTTAAATATAGGCTAATTCTCTCAAGAATTAGAAGCTTGGAGGCCTGGAAATTTGGCTAAGTATTGGCCAAACGAAGTCATCAGACGGAGGATAGGAAATACTTGTGCAGGTTAAGCTCAAGGTTGGGCAAAGCATATTGTATTCATCCAAATTCTTTGACCAAGGACGTGTTGAAAATGGCAACAAGAGATGCTAAAAATAGAAGTGCTAAAAATAGCAGTTTAGGTACCAGTGCTGGATTGAGCAACAAGGAATGAAAAATGGAAGTGCTAAAAATAACATTGCTATTCTTAGCAGTTCTGGATAGATTCCAATTTTACTCAGTCCATGGACTAAAATTGAGAAGTAAAATTCGAATTTGATCTTAGCAGCTGTTTGAAAAATAATTAATTAATTCACCATGAGTTAATTAGTTGTGAAAAAACAAAAATGAAGTCTATGTGAGGACATGCAACAGTTTCTCTATTGATTGAGGAATTTATCCATCAGTTAAATAGATAAGGGTGAGTTGTAATTTGAGTTGTAATTAGTTGGCTTAGTTAACTGAGTCAAGTCCAGTTAGATTAACTGAAACAATTTGTTGAATTAATTGTGAGTTCGGTTAGTTAATGCATGCTTGCATATAACTATTGCACTTCAGATAATTGAATATTCTCTCATAAATAACTCATGCATGTCAGTTCAATCAGAGACCCAGTTGAGATCAAAGGAAGGGATAATGTATTATCAGTTGGAGGATTTTTCCTATAAAGGAAACTCAACCATGCAAAGGAATTATCTCCTTCAGTTTTGTGCAGTTATTTCTGAGCCAAGTGAGCAGTGTGAGGTGGGAATTCACACTTGTGGAAGCACTGGACCCCAGGAAAAATTGTGTAAGGAAATAGGAGGCTTGGAGGACTGAGGAGAGGGTTTGTGAGAGGCCTTTGACTGTCTATGAGCAGCAGAGGGATTTCAGAGAGAGTAGGATAGCTTGTGAGCTGATTCTTTTTGTAATCCAGACTATATTTCCACTTTCATGATAATACAAAGATTGGGGTTTTAGGCTGAGGCTTTCCCCGGGATTATTTTTCTATGCTCATGCGTGTTTTACTTCTCTTCATCAGTTATATGTGTTCTTATTGATCTTGCTCAAATTGATTAAGCTTCCGCAAACTTTGTTGTAGAAGTAAAGCTTGCATTTTGCTTTAGTATATTACATAATATGTTGATCTACAGTGGAAATTTCTACATGGTATCAGAGCAAAGGTGATCAAGGAAGAACAATATACAAGAAGGGAGAAGGGAGAAGTTTGTGATTCCTGAATATAGAAATCAAGTTCTTATCACATCTCAATTTCACCAATGGCATTCAACGGTTTAAGACTCGAATATGCCCTTGATGGTAGCTCGAATTGTATAGCTTGGAAGGATCACATGGAAGCAGTATCAAAGGATAACGGTCTCAAGGACTTCATTGATCAAGAAGTCCCCAAGCTGACTGGTGCTACTGAATTGGAGGAATGGAAGAAATGTGTGGCTAGAGCAAGGAGAATCCTTCTAGAGGGAGTTCGAGACCACATAGTCTCGAGTCTCCATGGGAGGAGACACCGTTTTCGATGTGGAACACATTGAAAGATCTATATCGGAATAATAATGATCAGAGGAAGCTGGCGCTGAAAGACAAGCTTCGGAAAATCAAGTGTGAAAAGGGCGATACGATCTCTACGTTCTTGAACATGATCACCACCTGCACGTATGAGATTGGAAGTGTGGGGATCATGACCGTCGATGATGACATGGTTAGTCTTGCACTCCTCAGTCTTCCTAAGAGCTGGCACAACTACCAAGGCTCGGTTGATGGAAGAGAAAAACTGCCAAATTGGGAATGACTTTGGTCAGATCTGATGTAGGAGGAGATAAGGAGAAGCACCAGAGATGGATCTTCTTCATCCAAGGAGGATGAATAAAATTGTTCCTTAGCGAGTAAGGTGAAGAAGGGGAAGGAGAAGGATTCTCATTCGAAATCCAGTTCTTCTCATGGTGGGAAGAAGTTTGACAAATCGAAAGTGTGATGCTTTTGTTGTCATGAAGTGGGCCATTTTGCTACAAATTGTCCACTGAGGAAATCCAAGAAGGGATCTGTGGAAGGATCAAAAGGTGAGGCACTGGCCTCACAGTTTGAGTTAGATTTCACACTCTTCACATGCATGGTTTCATCCATGGTGGGAAGTGGTTGGTTTCTTGATAGTGGAGCTTCTTTCCACATGACCGACGATAAGAGTTTGTTTAGTTACTTGGAGGAGAAAGATCTCCAGATACTCATAGCGATGGGTAATGATGAAAAATATAGTGTCTCAAGTGTAGGCATGGTTGTTTTTTAGAGGGATCATGGAGCTCACATTATCTTGACCGATGTCAAGTATGTACTAGGACTGAAGGGAAAGTTGGTGTTGATCGCAATGCTGGAAGACATAGGTTATGATGTAGTCTTCAGTAAGGGAAAGGTTTTCCTTAGACACATCATCATGAGAAAGGCGAAGCAGATTGGTTCATGAGTCAAGAACCTGTATTCTCTTGAGGTTCAAGATGCATGCAAAGCATTGAGGAGCAAGGAAACTGATGGAGACTTGGTGGTTGAGAGGGAGAGTACATTACCTCTCAACATGTAGTGCCAGAAGAAGTCTCAGACGATTGTGGAGGAGCCACGATTGGTGAAGTAACTTTAGGAGGTTGTGGAGCAGCCACAACTAGAGAAGCTGAGAGGAGATCGAGTAGAGACATATACTCATGCAGAGACATCCAGTAGGGGGGAATTTCAAGCCAAGTGGACAAAGGGATCACATACATGCATACCTCCAGGTAGGAGGTGGGACGATGTGGATTGATTGTCCCAAGAAGGCTGGAATAGGGGTAGGATCCTTGAGGTAACCAACCTCTTTGATTCAACTTTGCTACAGGAGCCCCAATCAGGAGTAGCAGGACTAACTGAGTGGGTAGAGATAGATGCGGATGGAGCGGCATAGAGAGCTATAGTGCAGGAATCCCAAGATAGTGTAGAGCTAGCAGGTTGTAGCAATGCGAGAGGCACAGGAGTGTTGCACCAGTGTAGGTTGGCACAGAAAGGTGTGCAATGGTGTGAGATGCATGGAGTGTTGCAACAACTTAGAGGTTAGAGAGAAAGCACTTGTCAGCGGCAGAGGAAGCTTTAGCATCAGAGTATGTTTCTAGCCCAACAGAGAGGTCAATGGGGAGTTTTTTGTTTTTGTTTCTAGAGTTGTTGGAGCAACCACACTTGGTAGAAGTGGTGCATGTAGAACATTCCAAAGGTTCAGGATCAGGTTTGAGTTGAAGCCTTTCTTGTTGAGAGGGAGTGTTGAAAATGGCAAAAGGAAATGCTAAAAATAGAAGTGCTAAAAATAGCACTGCTATAAATAACAGTTTATGTACCAGTGCTAGATTGAGGAACAAGGAATGAAAAATGGAAGTGCTAAAAATTGAATTTCTATTTTTAGAAGTTAAGGATGGATTCCAATTTTAGTCAGTCCTTCGACTAAAATTGAGAAGTAAAATTCGAATTTGATCTTAGTAGTTGTTTGAAAGGTAAATTCACCATGAGTTAATTAGCTATGAAAAATCAAACATGAAGTCTATGTGAGGACATGCAACAGTTTCTCCATTGACTGAGGAATTTATCCATCAGTTAAAGAGATAAGGATGAGTTGTAATTTGAGTTGTGATTAGTTGGCTCAATTAACTTAGTCAAGTCCAGTTAGATTAATTGAAACAATTCGTTGAATTAATTGTGAGTTCAGTTAGTTAATGCATGCTTTCATATAACTGCTGCACTTCAGATAACTGAATATTCTCTCACAAATAACTCATGCATGTCAGTTCAATTAGAGACCCAGTTGAGATCAATGGAAGGGGCAGTTTACTATCAGTTGGAGGAATTTTCCTATAAAGGAAACTCATCCATGCAGAAGGAATTATCTCCTTCAGGTTTGTGTAGTTATTTCTGAGCCAAGTGAGCAGTGTGAGGTGGGAATTCACACTTGTGGAAGCATTGGACCCTAGGAAAAACTGCGCAAGGAAATAGGAGGCTTGGAGGACAGAGGAGAAGGTTTGTGAGAGGCCTTTGACTGTCTATGAGCAGCAGAGGGATTTCAGAGAGAGCAGGATAGCTTGTGAGCTGATTCTTTTTGTAATATGGACTATATTTCCACTTGTATGGTAATACAGAGATTGGGGTTTTAGGCTGAGGCTTTCCCCAGGATTATTCTTCTGTGTTCATGTGTGTTTACTTTCTCTTCATTAGTTATATGTGTTCTTATTGATCTTGCTCAAATTGATTAAGCTTCCACAAAGTTTTTTATAGAAGTAGATCTTGTATTTTTCTTTAGTATATTACATAATCTATTGATCTAAAGTGGGAATTTCTATAGGGAAGAAGGAAATAGGGTCTTGGAGAGCAGCAAAAGAGGCTAAGGTTTGACTTGAGCTTGCTTGTGAGCTAGGAGATTGATCATACTAAGTGTTGGGATTGTTCTTGTGAGACCAAGCATTATATTATCATCTTGGATTCTTGATTTAATGCAATATAGATAGTGGGGGTTTTGAGTTGAGGCTTTCCCTGAATATTTATTGTGTTATGTGCCATTGATTTGTTTTCCTCTTGTCGATTACTGTTTTCATCGATCTTTATGGGCTTCCACTATAAAGAGTAGAAGTAGATTCTTATCCTATGATTTAGTAAATGCATGAGCTTGTGAATCTACCAATGGAAGCCAATAGATCGATGAAAACAATTTTCTACATGGTATCAGATCTAGATTTGCAGGAAATTCTACATGGTATCGGGGATAGATTTTTTTAGGCCGTGAGTTTGTAGAGCAGATTTGAAAAATTTTGTGCAAAATTTTCAGAAACAAATAGAAGATATGGATTCCCTGCAAAATAAAACCCAAATTCAAAAGAAAATCAGCCAAATCGGAGTTCGAATGAGGGAGATATTGCTAATTTGAAAGCAGCTCCTTTTCCAGAAAATTTCGTGATGGCGAAATAGATGAAATAGATTGGTGTGTTAGCCAAGAACCTATATGCACTTGAGGTGAAAGATGCATGCAAAGAATTGAGGAGAAAGATAAAGGTTAGAGACTTGGTGTTTGAGAGGGAGAGTAAATTACCTCTCAATATGATGTCCCTGAAGAAGCAGTCTTAGAGAATTGTGGAGTAGCCACAACTAGAGAAGTTGAGAGGAGACCAAGTGGAGGCATCCACTCATGCAGAGACCTCCAGTTGGGAGAAATTTTGATCCAAGTGGGAAAAGGGAGCACATGCAACTATACTCCAGGTGTGAGGTGCTGCAATGTTAAGTGATAGTCCCAAGAGGGCTAAACTTGGTCACGATCCATTAAGAGGTTTTATCTCATGGATCGTACCTTGCTATGGGAGCCCAAAGTACATAATAGCGGGAGGAATCAGTGTGATTGTTGCAGTCGGAGATCAGAGTGATATATGGTAGAGCATTTAGACACTAAAGAGCATAGAGAAGGATTGAAAATAATGCAGAAAGGTAGAGTCAGTAAAAGCGCAAAGTTTTTCGGTCGACAGAGGCAATATCAGTCAGAGACTTTGATGACAAATGCATCATACTGATTTAGGTTGGATGTTTTTTTGTTTCTAGAGTTGCTGGAGAAACAACAATAGAGAGAAGTGTTGCATACAGAACATTCCAAAGTTTCAGGATTAGGATCGAGTTGAATTCCTTTCTTGTTGAGAGGGAGTGTTGAAAATAAAAATAAGAAATGTTAAAAATAGAATCCATTAATTCTAGTGTCCTTGAATTAAATTGATAATTAAAATCGAATTCTATTCTCATATCAACTTGTAAATAGTTAATTAAGTTTAATTAACTTAGTTAACTTAGGAATTTCGAGTTGGAAGTCTTTTGGAAGTCATGTATCTCCCTAAGTTTTAGGTGTCCAGGATGAGTTTAATTGTGTGTTGTAATTAGATAACTCAGTTTGTTGAGTTATGTTCAGTTAATTAGTTGTAACTATTTGTGGAACTAATAGAGGACTAACAATCAATTGGTGCAATTGTGCATCCACAATTGTTACTCTAGATAACTAAAGATTCACTTATCGGAAACTCAAACATGTCAGTTTAGAGAAAGACCTTGTTGAGACTAGAGTGCAGGGGACAATGTACTATCAGTTGTAAGATTTACTGAGTTGTAAATATCATGCATGCAACTAGTTTAGGATTGTGTAGTGACGATGTCCCTTTAAATACAGGATAATTCTCTCAAGAATTGAAAAAATAATTAGAAGCTTGGAGGCTTGGAAATTTGGCTAAGTATTGGCCAAGGGAAGTCATCAGGCAGAGGATAGGAAATACTTGTGCAGGTTAAGCTCAAGGTTGAGCAGAGCATATTGTATTCATCCAAATTCTTTGACTAAGGGAGCAAGGAAATAGGGGCTTGGAGAGTAGTAAAAGAGGCTAAGGTTTGTCTTGAGCTTGTTTGTGAGCTGGGAGATTGATCATACTAAGTGCTGGGATTTTTCTTGTGAGAACAATCATTGTATTATCATCTTGGATTTATGATTTAATGCAATAATGTTGGGGGGGTTTTTGAGTTGTGGCCTTCCCTAGATATTTATTCTGTTATTTGCCACTGATTTGTCTTCATCTTGCCATTATTGTTTTCATTGATCTATTGGCTTCCCTTAGTTGAAAGTAGAAATAGATTCTTGTCCGGTGCTTTAGTAAATTGCATGATCTTGTGAATCTACAAGGTTTTATATATTTGCACTATTGCAACTCTTTTCTCAAGTGGAAACAATGAAATTATTGGGAGGATCATAGATGAGATGCATTGTAAAATGGGGCAAGAAATTCAATTTTAATATTATAGTTTCAGATAATTTTATTTGTTAACAAAATCTTATTCATTTAATGGCAGATATGTATTAATAATTTCATGCTTTGCACTTTTGTAATTCTTTTTTACTAGATCAACTCTTTGATCTAATAGTTTTATAGATCTTCTATTTATTTTCGATTTTCTCTTGTATTTGAACAATTCGTTGAGTAACTATTTACTCAAAAATTTTCCATCTTAAATCAATTTAATTGCCATTGGAATTGAGTGAACTACTTTCATATTTCAGCAACACATCTTTTATCATTTGAAATCTCTAAATTGAGCATGTTTTGCATTAAATATATCAATTGTTAGAAATAATTCGACAACTTAATACTCATCATAAAAAAAATCATGTTAAATCCCCAACACACTGGGTATTTGGGAGCCATCTCCTAACTATTGAGTTAGAGTAGTTTTCCTTGTTTTTTGCATCTGTAAGTACACCTGAATTTATATTTAGTTCTCATATTTTAGAAGTTTCCTTACACAGGAGAAATTGCATTGATGGCTTGGCTATAGTAAATTTTATCTACAAATATATTAAACTTGCAAAATATTCCCAAAAAATAACACAAAAGATTGATAGAAATGAAATATATTTTTATTATGATCTGTTAAAAAACCCTTGAGGTAGGAGAACACCATAAAATCACTCCTTAAGGAAGGAGAATACTCCACAAGCCATATGCTTGCCAATACAAAAACACTACTTGACATATCTGCCATAAAGATTTTCTAACATCTATATAGACTTCATACATATAATACCATGGGCCCTCAATACCATACATCTTGTACCATGGGCTTATTTCATTTACCTCACATTAATTCCTAATTACTTTTGGTCGCTTGCCTAATGTAGGTTAACGACTTTATTTGTTAACTATGACTCCTTTATTCATCATAATTAACTAAACTAACTAATCATAGTCCCGTTTTATAATGAGGGTCACCACTTATAATCATCATTAATGTGGGTAACCATTTACAACATTTATTAACTACATAACTATTTGTGGTCCCCTTTTTAGATTACAATATGCCCTTGGGTACACCCCTCGGTACCCCATATTATCCACCCTTAGGTATAATACATTCCATCCCCCTTAAAGCATGTTTCATCTTTGAAACATGAGAATAACACAAATAATGAGATCTACTCAAAAGAGTAGTCCACAGTTACCATGCACATGCGTGCATCCATCCATCTAAGTGAAAGGTGAACACTCTATCTATTAGCTACCATGTTCGTTTGAGATGGAAACTGGTTCTTGTGGTTCCCATGTGTAGATGTGTTGTGGGTATATTTTTATACCTCATTATGTGTCTTTTAGGTGCCTTCATCTTTGTTGCTAATCGGTGCCATATTGTTGTTTGTTGTCTTGCTGATTGGAGTCTTTGTGGGTGACGTGGGTGGTGATATTCCAAAGCTTTAATTGATGGGGTTTCTTTCTTCAATTCCTCAACTGATAGTGCTTGAGTGGTGTTTGGGTCCTTTTGTGGCACTCGCTTCTCTTTCTATGCTAGCTTATCTTCAACATTTGCTTCCACTAAGGATTCATCATATGATCTGTTAGTGTCTATAGAGGTTTATGCTTGTGCCTCCTTGGTATCTACCAATTTACTAATGGAATATCCTGTAAGGTAATTTCTTCTTTTTGTACTAAAGCTTCAAAAATTTCTTTTGTACATTCACATTGACTATATTGTTGAAGCCCAAAATTGTCTCATTTTGACTACCTTCTTACACTCCATCCTCCTTATTTTTTACTCTAATAACTCTAATTGAGAATCAATATACAAGGTTCATAGAAATAACCGGTGCTTAAACATTTTTTATTTCATAAGTCTGATTTTTCTTTATTATTTAACTTAATATTTGCATGAGATACTGAATTGCACCAATTCTGTAGCTAATGACTGATTCTGTATTGAAACTTCATTCGAGGAATGAGACATATGGGTAGGTGGCTAAACACTAGCACACTGATATTTATCTATCTCCATGTTCTAGATCAATTATGAGAACACCACATAGGCTTAGTTATTGTGGAAGTGAACAAACGAAGAAGGAGTCGAAGGCGAACCATGCGAGCGACGAAATTAATTGAAGCAGATATTTAGCCTCATGATTTGCTTCTCCGATAGAAAATCATGAAGAAATCATGAGATAATATATTTTTATGATATTTTTAGTATTTTTTGAGTAGGATAGGCTCATAAATATCTAAATAGTTATTTGATGGAGGTTATAAATATACCTCTTGGCATGACAAACACAAACTTGCATATTGTTTGAAAAACTATGTTTTACAGTTATAAAACTTTGTTTTATTTGATTTTTGTGATGTGCATTTCCTTGATACGTATATAGTCCATTTGAAGAGTCATACTGTTGCCCACATCTCATCAGAGGCCCCCCTGGAGTTGTAAGGTTTTGTTGTTTTCAAACTAACATTTCAATTCTACATTCTATATTGTGTTTAATTCATTTATTTCACCCAGTTCAATTATTAATGAATACTTTTAACAGTGATCATAGAGTTGATAACAAAACACATTTTGTTTAATCATTTTGGTGTAGGACGAATGAGTAAAGCCAAGATATATTATGCACATGATAAGTAGCATAGCACAGTGTGGACTGAGTTACAATTTATAGTATAGTTTGAGTTTGTTGAAGAGGATTTCAATTTCCAATTAGTGTTAATTTCTCTTTTCCTGTCAGAGTGATTTAGATTTAGTTTCATTATTTAGTTGAATAAGTGCGATATTTATTTTTGAAAGTGTAATATTCCTTTAAAGCAAGTGCAATAATCCTAGTTTCTTATTTCCTTTCAAGTAAGTGTGGTAATCCTAGTTTGATATTTCTCTCAAGAAAGTGTGATTTTTCTTTCAAGTAAAGTTTGATTTTTCTTTCAAGTAAAATGTGATATTTCATTTAAGCAAGTGCAATAATTTTGATTTCATTTGTTTTAAAGAGTGACATATTCACTTTCATGCAAGAGTAATGAAAACATGTGCATCTCAATATCTCAATTTAATCTACGAATTGCTTGAATAATAAGTACTTCTAGTACATACATTACACATACACTTAATCAGTATAATAGCCCTGATATATAATTTATGTAGTAATTTAACATCAATTAAATTATGAAACATTTTGGCGTCATTGCCGGGGAAGTGTATATAGGAGTCTTTTTCTTTTTCTTTTCATTAAAAAAATAAAAAATAAAAATGATATGCATAGGGAAAGAGATTGTAGAGGTAGATTTGTAAATAGAGGTAGGAGTTTGATTCCAAAATTATCACTCACCCCACTATGACCTTGTAGTGCCATACCATCCACCCAAACTCATATTCCATCAATTGTAGGTAGGCATAGACTTCCTGAGGTACTTAGATCTGAGATCCAACCAAAAGATTTACCAACTTCCTCTACTGAAGTTGTAGTAGAAGAATAAGATCCTACATCCCCAACTAAAGGAGTAATTTTTCTATCTCCAATTGGAGAACAACTTCTAGGATAATAATTATAAATCCCTAGTGAAGAGGAATAAGAAGAAACCTATTTTAACATTACATTGATAGAAGAACCAAAGGAGCTAGAGGAGGAACTAGAAAAACCAATTTTGGAACGTTACATTAGTTCTGAGGAATCTACAATGGCAGGAGAAGGGGAAGAAGAAGTACATAATGTGAATGGTGAACAACCTAGGATTGGAGGTGGAAGAGGTTGAGGAATAGGAAGAGGAGGTGGTAGGGTAGATATAGAACCTTTTGGATTTCCCATCTTTGATGAAGATACCACAACCACAATAAAAAATATCTCACCCTCCATCCTTCCTAATTTTCATGGATTAAGAAATGAGGATCCTGAAATATTTATCTCTGAGTTTGAAGTCCTATGTAGATCCTATGACTACTTGCTTGATACTCAAAAGTTGAAATTGTTTCCAACTACTCTTAAGGATGCAACATTAAAATGTTTTATGGGCTTATGAGTACATTTCATAATAACATAGGAACAAATGAAAACTGCATTCCTAGAAAAATACAAGGATTATTGTATGCCCCATAACATTAAAGATGAAGTCTTTAAAATTATACAAAAAAAGATGAAAATATTGAAGATTTTGTTGAAATATTTTCTTATAATGTAGAAAGGGCTAAAATGCATAATATAGATGAAGAAACTTTGAAATATCTCTTACTGAAATCTATCAGAGGTGAGTAGATAGATCTTCTCAATTTGATGGGTAAAGGAGATATATCTCAGTTATCATTTGGAGATACTTGTGATTTATGCATACACATTTCAAGAGGAAAGACAAGAACTGGGAAAAATCCAAGAGATCCTGTTATGTGAATGATTAATAAATTTGTAGCTGGGACAATAATTATGGATAAAATAGGAAATTTTCTTAACAACTTTAAAGCAAATACTTTGGGGAGTCTTAGTGAACAAAATGCTGAAAATGTTGCATTATCTATATTTTGTCCAAAATGTGGAAAGAAGCATGCCTTGAGAGAATATTATCTTGACTTAAAAAGCATTGCAACCTATGCTATATGTGTAGAAAATCACGATACAAAGGAATTTCCTTCAATACGAAGTCTTAAAGTCGTTTTTCAATAGAAAGTAATGCCAAATCAGGTAGAACCTCTTTGTTTTTTTGCCAAGACACAATGGAAAAATCCACAATCGAATATGACTCAAGGTTTCAACACTCAAACATATGCACAACCATCACAAAGTAATTGGACTACACCCATGCCTTGGAAACCTTGGCCTCAACCTTGGGCGTAAGGATGAAAAGCTCCTTATGGAAAGTACCCTCAATATCCTCAATTTCAACAACCTTACCCTATTTTTCCACCACAATATTTTCCTCAGCCTATTCAACCCTCTCAACCTCAAAATCCAAACCCACAACTTTCACTACCATTTCCACAAAAGCCAAATCAACTACTTACTTAGCCACTTCCAAATCCAAATAATAAACATGCACAACTTGTTTACAACATGGAAGGACATCATTTCCAAACTTACATGATAACTCCAACAATGTCCAACTTAGATATGGTAGAGTATTGGAAAATAATTCACCATTCGTTGCTATCCAGGAGTCTGAAAATGATGACCTCTCTGAGAAAGAGACATCTCTTAATCAAGAGGAAAATCCTCAAAAAGAAACCACCCGTATACATTATGATGATACTCCAATAAACTCAACTCCCATTATAAAACAACGTTCAATTTCTATTCAAAATCCACTTTTTCCTGAAAGATTGAAAATTGACAAAGGGGTAGAAAAACAAATTGTGTTCCCTGATCTAGGATCTAGTTAGTTGGAAAAATTGCAGATATCATGATGGGAAAGGAAACAACTCACAAATATCTAGATCTAGGAAGTCCCATTATGAAAAAACACATTAAAGGTGTTGAGATTCCAAATATATTGATTGATTTAGGAGAAGCCATAAATATGATGAGTAAACAAACTATGAATCAATTCAAACTTCCTAATATTCAATATACACCTACAATATTGCAATTAGCATATATATTTGTTATTAAACCTGATGGTGTGTTAGAAGATGTATTTGTATCCTTAGATTCTTTGGAATATCCTGTTGACTTCATGTTCTTGGCACCTAAGAATAATCTAGGAGGACGCCCATTGATTCTAGGAAGACCATGGTTAGCTACAACTAATGCTTTTATAAGTGGTAGATCTGGTGATATGTTTATCTCTGATGGAACTTCGAAAAATAAATTCACATTATATCCTCTTGCCAAAAAAATGATAGAAGTAGAAAGTGAAACATGTATAGAAGATGATAATGAGAGATTTGATATACGACCAATTTTTTCTACTTCACAAATATATGAATAAGATCAAAGTTTGAATTTAATGGAAAATAGTAAATCTTCCTCATATTGCGAACAAAATCAAATTTTTCAAGAACAATTGCTGTTGTGTCTGTGGAGGGAGCAGAGACAATTGTTGGAGCTGTTTGGGGTGGCTCGGAGGTTGACTCTCCCTGCTTAGTTTGCAAAGCTTTCTCCAGCTCTTGCTCTGTCTGCATTAGCCTTTGGTTCATTCTCATTAATAAATCCATGACATCCTCTTCTGCCCTTTCTTGTGTTAGCTCTGTTGTTTGGGGATGCATGGTGACAGGTATATTTCAGTTGCTTTCTTAGGGCAACAATATCTTCCTCCTCCTTTTTTATCAATGCTTTGGTGCCCTTGGCATCCTTGGGATCATGTCCCAACTCAACAATTATTTCCTCCGGATTCTTTATTCGGTTGTCTTTGGCTAGAGAAGAGATCTTCTCTAAGTCCAATTGAGCAGATGTGTTACTCAATGACTTTTTTAATTGGTGGGCCAACATTGCTTTGTCTATCAGTGTGGCATAGACCATTTCACCTGTTTGTTTGTGTAATTCGATTTGATCCATTGGGTGAATGTCCTTGGCAAGGACATCTAGGTTGGTCCATATGTAGTCAGCTGCAGACAATCTCATTGGCACATATCTGGGCAGCCTTTAGGGGCACAACTCACAGCCATATATCCTGACAATAGTGTGATTCTGGTAGAGATACGAGTCACCTATTTTATAGTTCTTGGAGAGCTGTAGTATTTTTTGCATATCATGTGTCAGTGTGGGAGGAGTTCTCATCAAGAGGTAAGAGACTGGGTACACAAATAGATCAACAAAATCACAATAAGAGTAGGGAGAGCTGCATACATCATAAAATATTGGGGTCCAAAAAATGACAAACCTCCTCTCCCCTTTGTGATCCAATTTTCTAATGGGGAATTGGAAGATATCTCGCTGGTAATATAAAAATAGATGATAGATATAAGAATAATATTTGAAGATTATCTCCCTGTCTAGCCTCAACAATTGGTCATGCATCTTATTGGAAATAAACTTGGCATAATTTTACTTGATAGCAGGGGGCTGCCCTGGGGTAAAAATAGACATCATAACCAATATGGTTTCATCAATGTGCTCACTTGTCTTGAACCCCAACACAAAATATATCATATCAACTACTAATCTACCCATTTCAGTGAAGCAGGCATAGTGAAAAGGAGGTGGCTCCTTGGGTTGGCTATCTGCCCTCATGAACACTTTGGCAATTCTAGATATCTCTAAGCTGGAGAGTTTGGGACCTTCATCCAGCAAGTACTTCATGGTAAGAGGAAATTGGAGGTGTGTTGGTTTAAAGTTTAGCATCTGGTTGATAGAGTCAGGAGTGATATAGAAAAGAGTAGTCCCAGATGGACTTTTAACTGCTCTGTTTGTTGGCTCATAGTTCTCACAACAGAGGTGGATGATCTTAGGGAATATGTTCACAGAGGGGAGGTAGTATCTGGGCAGGTTTGATTCCCAAATACCACATACATCATCTTGATTCAAGTAACTATTTGTGAGCTCACAGACTCCTTGAAGATGGTTTTGGAAACCTACAAGGTCTTGGATTACGTAATCTTTATCAGCCAAGGGGTGATGTTCAAGGCCACTGGACCTTCCATGGCTTAGCTCTATTGCTTTTAGAATTGGAACCTTTGGCTCTGTGAAGGTAAAAATGGGCAGGACGATGGCTTTAAGGATTTCTCCGGGATTTCCATCGTTAGAACTGGTTTATTGGCCTGAATTCGGTTCTGTGGAGTGATGTCAGCTGGAGAAGCAGGAGCTATGGGATTTTTTGGCACACTGGACTTCAATTTTCGGCAAAGACGGCCTAGGAGGTTCTTTGGAGAGTTTACAGGGTCGAGCAAGCTCAATTTTAGATGACTGTGTGGATTTTCAATGAATTTGGCAGCTCATAGGCTTATGGGGGATTTTTGGGCAGCAACATAGTGTTTTTTCCTTTAAATTGTGGGTGCTGGCACTAATTTTATAGAGAAACTAATGGAAAACAGGGTCGAGACCGAATTGCTGGTAAATACCTGTTTTCTCGGCGAAATGGGTGACTTGCAGGCGACCAGGTGGGTCGAGGGGCCGAGCTATGCAATGCTTGCTGGTTGCCGGGTTTGATGTTTTCAACGTAATTTGCATGTACAAGTGCGTACAGGAAATAAGCATAGAATGGTGAAAAAACAACACTTTTACCCTTTTTACTCGAAAAAATTGACTTTGGCAGGTTATGGGCGCTTTTTTGGGATGACATCAGCATGACATCATTTTTGTCGTTTAGTGGGTACAGATGCTGACATGGCAGGTGATGTGGCATATGACGTGGCAGGTGACATGGTGGGTGATGTGGCAGGTGATGTCATCAGGTGACGTGAGCATGACGTCAGCAAGGAGGGGGCAGGTGGTAAGCGGTAATATCGCACTTCTTTTGGGGGAAAGTGGTTTTGAGGGAGGGGCCTCCGAACACACCGGGCGCTTGACACGCGTCCTCGGTATGGCAGAAATACCGCCCATCCCCCGGACGCTATTTGTTCGGCAAGTCGGGGCTTCCAAAATCGCTGACTACCGTTGGATCTGGGAGCAGTGATCAAACGGTTGGTGGGTGATAGAGCTGGTGGTCTTTTAACAGTGGTAGACCCACGTTAATTTTTAGGATTTGTAATGTTTTTTTGTGTATTTTCGGACTTTGGAAAAGTGGGTTTTTTAGGCAAAATGCGGGTTTTTGGCTATTTATTTAGCCAGGGGCCAAATAAGTTCCGATCGGCACATGGAGGGTTGTTATTGGCCCCTGGTGGGCCAATAACTCCCTAAAGAAAATTTAAAATATGGCTATAGTTAGCCAAGGGTGGGGTATTTATTTTTTGGGGTTTTTTCCAAGTATTTATATACTAAGGGCGGGGGAGGGGGGGGGGAAGATATACATAGGAGTTATATAATAAGGTTAGTAGGTTAATATGATTATGGGGGATGGGTTTGTATGGCCTAGGCTAAGTTTTATTAAGTGAAAAATTAGGCCAAGGGGAGAGGAAAGGATGACAAATGGTGAAGCTTTAGGAAACTTTGGTAAGATAGAATAAAGACTTTCTACACAAGAAATGTCGCTTGTTTTACCCAGGTAAAACATATTTTCACTTAGCTTTTCCATGGAATGAAGTGGGCTAAAGGGGCTACAGGTAATGAGATCTGCTCATTACCCTTTGGCGGGGAATGTTATCAAGTGTTTCTTGGGAAAATGGGGAAGGGAATTAGTCATGCTCCATTCGATAGCCACCTTGCCATGGTACCTTATGATTTTATGAGATGGTAAGTCATTCCAGAAGAGAAAATTGCTCACAAACCATGCCTTTGTACCCTCAAAACTGCCTACCCAACCTAGTATACCTAGCATTTTTTCTTCATTCTCATTGGGTGCACTTGAACCGACAAACCTTGATTCTTCTCTTTTCTTCTAGTTGCCCTCCTATCTAAGTCTACCCTTATTTCTTCCAGGGCTCAGATTAAGCTGTTGAGACCCTTTGCTTCTCTGCCTAACTATTGGCCTACCAAGCTTGAACTGTTTGTGCAGACCTTCATTCTCTATTCTTAGACAAGTGAAATTCAAACGTGATCTAGCCAGGATTAAGCTGTCTGGATAATCATCAATTGTGGCAAGATTTAACCACCTATACATAGTGAATATTCATTAACATATGGAACCTTTGCAGTATAAAAAGGATGAACATATTTGGAACTTCACTAGTCAATCATGAAAAATGAAACCTATTGGTATAGGGACCTAATAGTGGCTCCACTTGGGGATGGCTTTTCCTAGTGAAAAGTCAAGAACAGCAGGTCAGATGGCCTTATCTTTTAGTTCCTTGGTGTAGTCTAAAATTTATCCTTGATTGTTCATACAATGGGTTCTCTTCAATAATGTCTATCTCATGGACTTACTCCAAAATTGTAGCTTTGTTTTGGGTAGCTCTCAAGTTTGATTCTTTAGCTTCTTCTAATATACTAAACTGCAAGACCCAAATGTGACACAATTCCTTTCTTTTTCTTCAAAATTTGTTGTAACTTATTCCTTATCCTATTACTGTAATAAACTGTAAAAAGTAAACACTACTATGTACAAGTTAAAGTGATGTTATTCTTGACAAGGTGGATGAAAATAATGCTTCAACATTCTGCCATTGACTGGTCCACCCTCTGCCTCTGTACCATCCAGACTTTTCAAAAGGTAGGTGTTGTTTCCTTGTACAGTTTGAATGATAAATGGTCCTTTCCATAAGAAATCAAATTTTCCATGTTTTCCTTTATCTTCTCCTCTGGAATCCCACTTCAAAACTTTATCCCCCATGAAAAAAATCCTTTGCTTTGGTTCTTTTGTCAAATATCTTTTTAAGCTTTTCTTGTAGGACTTGGGCTCTGTGGTAGACTTCTTCTCTTGTCTATTGCAAGTAAATAGTTTGATTGATCCTTCTATGTATATCATTAGGTTTTGCTTGTACCTCTTGCACCAGTTTTATCACTGGGATTCCCCAAGAAGAAGGGAAAACCACCTCCATTCCATAAACCAATTGATAGGGGTTGGTCCTAATAGATCTCTTGGTGGTCAATCTGTCTGCCCATAGGGCATTCAAAAGCCTTCTATGCCAGTTCTTATTGTTCTCCTCCAAGACTTTCTTAATAATGTTAATCAATCTCTTGTTGGAGGATTCAGCTAGGCCATTACCTTGAGGGTAATAGGTTGTGGAATGGCCCAGGGTAATGTGGTATTTATGACATAAATCAATCATTTTCTTAGATTTAAAGGCAGCAACATCGTTGGTAATGATTTTCTCCGGGCAGCCAAACCTAGACAAGATGTTGGTTTCAAGGAATTGAATGATTACTGAGTCATTGGCTTGCCTGCAAGGGATGGCCTCTATCCACTTGGTAAAATAGTCTGTAGCAGTCAAAATCCACTTGTGTTGGCCAGAATATGAAGGGTGGATTTCCCCAATGAAGTCTAAACCCCATTGTTGAAATGGTTTCTAAGTGGAGATGGGCTTGAGGGGCAGAGGCAGCAACTTTTTCTTGCCTTCAAAGATTTGGCATTTGTGGCAAGAAGTTACATATTTTTTGACATCAGAGAATAGGGTGGGCCAATAAAATCCAGCCCTTAGGATTTTGTCAGTAGTTGATTTCCAATACAAATGTCCACCACAGTCCCCTGCATGAAATTCTTGGAGTACTTTGTCAGTTTCCTCTTTGATTAGACAATTTAATAAAACACCTTCATGGTTTTTCCAAAAAATAACATGATCTAAAATGCAGAACTTAGAAGCTTTCATTTTCAAAAATCTTTTATGGGTTCTGGATAATCCTGGAGGAGTTTGTAGGTTTAATAAAAAAAAAGATATGTCAGCATACCAAGGTGATTGTAAAAAGGCTTGATTGATCTATGGAGTCACCATCTCCTGCTTATTATCCGGTTGATTTATGTCAAGGGCTTGAAATTTAGTTTCAGTCATGAGTTTAGCTAGTCCTTGTCCTTTTATCATTTTTATGGGTTTAATTTCAATGTCATATTCCAGTATGATAGCTATCCATTTGCCCCTTTTTCCTTCAATGCCTTCTTAGGTCAGGATGTCTTTAACACCAGTGTGGGGCACACAGGCAATCACATGAGAGTACAAGATGTAAATTTTGAAGTCCTTAATGGCCTTTACAAGGGCATATGCTTGTTTCTCCATGATTTGATATTTCAGTGGGGCATCTCTAAGGGCTTTACAGAAGAAGGCTATGGGTTTTTCACATCCCTGGTCATCTTTTTGAAGCAAGACAGCTGCAATTGTATGTTCTGATGCAAATGAGAATACGATAAAATCTTTGTCAAAGTTGGGGATTGTGAGGACAGGTGTTTGAGTTAAAGCTTGTTTCATTTCTTCAAAGGCTTTCTTAGTTTCCATTGTCCACTTGACCTTTGATTCCATTTTGAGCATATTGTTCAGCAATCTTATTAGCTCAGCCAGATTTGGTATGAATCTGTGAGGAGTTCGGATTTTCCACAGTTCTCATCTTTTTTGGTCGACGTTTCGAGTCTGTACCTAGACTCATCATTAGGACAAATGTGTGGAGAAAAGAAGGAAAAGGATAGGTATAAATATGAAAACAACTGAATGTAAAGACAAACATAAAGACTGCATTCAAACCCTTGTCTACCATTAAACAAAGAATGAAATCGGTTAAGGACAACCAAGATCATCTTCAGCAAAAAGGAGTATATATCATCAAGTGTTCTTGTGGGGATTAATACATAGGAGAAACTGGTAGATCCATAAAGATTACACTAAAAGAGCATAGTGCAGACATCCGTAACAAAAGAATCCAATCCTCGGCCTTAGCTGAGCATGTAGGTAAAACTAATCACCATATATGCCTAGAAGACGCCAAGGTCATTGCCAAGGTAGAACACCATTTCAAGCGTAAGGTGAGGGAAGCTATGGAAATCATTAAGCATCCTAAGAACCTCAACAGGGATAGTGGCATGGAAATTAGCAAAAATTGGAACCCCTTGCTAACCCCCGAAAATAATCTCAATAATGATGTTAGAGATTCTTGATCAGCTAGCACAATAACTTACCCCTAGGTTAAACTATCTTTGCTTCTCTTTAGAAACCTAGGCTTGAAGAATATCAATGACAATAAAGATAATTGTTACAATCTAAATAATAATAATAAGCATTTAATAGTAACTAACAATAGCATTATAGAAATATAAATAACATTATAAATAACAATAATAAGTATATGGAAACAATAATTAATAATAAAAACATTAATAA